>VZTR01008866.1:407867-432908 GCA_013400775.1 Chaetops frenatus
AAAAAAAAATCAGGCTTCAAAAAAAAAACAAAATTTTAAGAAAAACCCCCCAGAGCTCTGGTAGAGATTTTTTTTTTTTCAGCCTTGATTTTTTTTTTTTTTCTTTTTTGGGTGTGTTTTTTAATCTTTTAATAACTCTGTCTGGAATTATTTCTCTGTGAAAACTGCCACCCTGCTCATAAAAGGTAGAAGTAATGTTCTAAGTGAATGCAAACAGGCACTTTTTCAATGTCTAAACTATTTGGGGAATTTGGGGGTGAGGGATCAGAGCAGACATGTCCAGGTAGGGAAATCTTGCCTCGTGTTTGAATGGGAGATTTTGGCTGATATTAAACTTTCAGGGCAGGGATTTTGGGCTG
The DNA here is from genome assembly GCA_013400775.1 of Chaetops frenatus. NCBI lineage: Eukaryota > Metazoa > Chordata > Aves > Passeriformes > Picathartidae > Chaetops > Chaetops frenatus. The sequence goes on from VZTR01008866.1 coordinate 408,227, forward strand.
GCTTTTCCTCCAGGAATGGTGGTTTCCTGGCCAGCTATGGCAAAAATGGGTCAGCAGCACCCCTGCCCCTCTGTCATGGATAGAGGCTGAAGCACCTCTCCCACATGCTTCCCACATTTCTGAGACTGGGCTTGAAGGTGACAAAACACCTCCTCAGTGCTTGCAGAGGTGAACCTGTCCCCTGTCCTGAGCCCTCTCAGCTCTCCCAGTTTATCCTGTCCACTGTCTGATGTGGATGGACACAACCACCTCCACGCCTGCTGCTCGTGGTCTGACAGGTCCTCGTGAATTTCTGCACAGTTTCCTTGCTGATGTTTAAGGCCAGTGCTTTGCACTGAACAGCTGAGACCCAGTGTGGAAGAAACAGGATTCAGAACAGCCAGCAATTATGCCCAGAGCTGATGAACCTCACTTTCCAAGCAGCTCAGACCAAGACTTTCCCTCCAAGCTCAGCCCTTCCCATGAGTATTCTGTGACTCACAGCCACAGGCCACTGGAAGGCTTTCCTAGGAGAAGGCTCCCATATTGTGCTCAGTCACTGCTGGCAGTGGTTCATGTGGACCATCAGTGTGATCCTGTACAGCTGCTGGCGTGCTCATCCTGCACTTACATGTTTGTTTCCTTTAATTCCAGGGGTGACTTTGGCCTGGTGCTCTCTCATCCCACTCTTATGCTCATCCTGTGCACCGTGGGCCGGAACCAGAGAGTACAAACACAAGTCTTGTACTTATTTGTAGAAAACAATATAAAAATGACTACTCAAGGACCATCTAGCCCAGTATTTTGGTTTACAGCAGTGACCTAAGGGAAAATATGACAAGATAAACACATGGTCACATTTTTCCTGAATGCTGTCCCAGTGAATTTGTGCAAATAACTTTCAAAACCCTGAAAGCAGCAGGACTCTGTCCGCAGCATATTTGGTGATGGAAAATATGTCCCTGGCAATGGAGAACATCTGTGGATACACAGAGCTTTGCTTTTTCATCCCCTGTGCTTTAAAAAGACTGAGGTGAAGGTGCTGCAGCTCTGAGAGCAGCACCAGGACAGGGGTGAAGATCCCAGGGAAACAGGAGAGCAGCACAGAAAACCCTCGAGGGCTGGCACTGTTCCTTTCCTATGGTCAGATTTGGGTTATTTGGGGATGTGTAACGGACTACTATCAAATAAATAGGATTTTCCTGAGCTGTGCTATTCAGAGTAGCTCTTTAAAAAACAGTCCTGCTGCAGTCCCGCTGCTGAAAGACATTCCTGAGCAGCAAAGGGTGAATCCAGCTGTTCAATGTGCTGGATAAGATACTCTTTGTGTCCCCAAAAGTAGTCACATCTGTGTTGTATGTTCTCATGGGCAGACCTTAGATTTTGTTGCCAGGTATGTTGGTTGTTTTAGTGTTTGGCTGCAAATATCCCAGAAGAGAGGCTACACCATGTCCTGGAAACAAACAAACAAACAAACAAACAAACAAAAAATCTGAGACTTTAAAGGCAACCAAATCATTTTGGAATTTTAATGGTGTGGGAAAAAAGTCTTGAGGAAGTGTGAAAAGGAATCTGGAACAGGTTCCCCAGGAAGTGGTGGAGTCACTATCCCTGTCAGTATTTAAAAAAAACTTGGTATATGTGGCACTTCTCAAGATGGTTTAGTGGGCATGGTGGTATTTGGTTGAAAGTTGGATTTTATGGTCTTGGAGGTCTTTTCCGACCTTAATGATACTATGATTCTCTGACATTACAGGATCAAATGACACTTCTTTAAACCTTAAAAACTACAAGAAAAATTACTTTAAATGACTGAAACTGTTAGTGCAGTGTCAAGATTTGGTTCAGATCCGGTTGCAAGGGGCATGTGAACACTGCCAACCTGTGTAGTGAATAAGTGTTTCTCAGACAAGCTGCTACTTGAGCAGAGCCTGTTGAAGCAAAATAGGTCCCCTCACACCACTTCACTGGAATAATCCTGCAGAGGAATCATTTTTGCCTGCTTTGTAGCAGAGGAGCAAAGGATTCCATGGATATATGAAAAGCATCACTTGGAAGACCTCAATATGTTTAAAGTTTGGGTTTTGGCACAATCGTGGAAGCAAAACTCCCTTGACAGTGACTTGCTCCCTGGAGCCTCATCTCTGTCCCCGTGGGTGCTTCCCTTCTGTCTGTAGCTGGCAACCTGGAAAGGTAAAGCTAATGACAGCAGGACTAATCTGACACAGAGGAGGAAGCCTTCAATGAGTCTGACCCATTAACCCTAATCTCGTAATTACCCGGCCATTGATCAGGAAGTGTGCGCTAATTAGCAGAGTGTCAGAGCAGAAATTCGCACCCAAGGCATGAGTCACGAGCCTAATTATCAGCACCTCCTCCCAGGCCTCACAAAGGCTGCGACTGCAGCAGGTGATGTTATCGTGCCCCTCTCCTTTTGGGTGGAAATAGCTCACAAGTACCTGAGAAAATGAATCTTGTCACTTTTCTTGCACCGCCGTTGTCCTTGCCAGCTGCACCAGTGGCAACCTGGTCCCAAAAGAATTAATGTGAAAGAAATGCCATCATGGAACCACTGAATGGTTTTGTTGGAAAGGGGCATTAGAGATCGTCTCATTCCAACACCCTGCCATGGACAGGGACACCTTCCACTGGACCAGGTTGCTCAAAGCTTTGTCCATCCTGGCCTTTGACACTTCCAGGGATGGGGCAGTCACAGCTTCTCTGGGCAACCTGTGCTCTCAAAGTGAAGAATTTATTCCTAATATCCAATTCAAACGAGAGGACACAGTCTCAAGCTGCACCAAGGGAAATATAGGTTGGATATCAGGAAGAAGCTTTTTACAGAAAGGGTGATAAAATACTGGAATGGGCTGCCCGGGGAGGTGGTGGAGTCACCATCCCTGGATGTGTTTAAAAAGAGACTGGATGTGGCACTGGGTGCCATGATCTGGTTGAGGTGTCAGGGTGTGGGTTGGACTCGATGATCTTGAAGGTCTCTTCCAAGATATTCTGTGAATTCTGTGAAAACCTATTCTATCAGTTTAAAGCCATCCCTCCTTGTCCTATCTCTGCAAAAAGTCCCTCTTCAACCTTCAGGATCAGCCACGCAGAGTCCAGCCTTGCTTTTTGGGTGATGCTAACCCAAAACCAAAAGTTTGGGGGACTAATTCTCATTTAAATTGTCTCATTTTCTTATGCAAAATAATCTGCAGCCCCTGCACAAACTAAAGCAGCTGTGTGACAATAACATAAGACCACCAGGCTGCAGGATCCACTCTGGATCCATGTCTTGCTTGCTTTCTCCAGCCTTCCCCTTGTCCTGCAGGGCTGGAAATCCTAATGGCCCACTGTGGTTGATCCTTGAAGAGATCTCCCACTGAATTTCTGTGGGCAACGGGTTTGCTCCTCCTCAGGAGGAACGTGGGCTTCATCCAGCCACATGCACTCCTGGAGGGGTTCCTGTGGAGGTCTTGGGGAATGGGGATTGAAAGGCTTCACCAGGGAAGGACCAGCTCTATTCCCAGTGCTGTTCTCCTCATGATGATGGGAGCTTTTGGGAAGGAAAAGCCTCCCTCCTGAGCTCTGCTGAGCCCAAGGGAATAGCAGGTCCATGGGAAGATCACCCTGCTGTTGCTGTACAGTCACACCTGGGTTTTTACCTCAGGAGTTCTTAGAAGACTTCTTCTGGCAGGCAAAATGTCCAGGCAGAGGCAACACCCTCAACACCCTTCCACGTGTAGGATGTCTCCAGGGCAGGAGCTGACTCTTCCCACCATCCTGAAGCTTAGGCCCAGGAGATCCCACAGAGCCTGGGCAGCTGAGCCAGCTCCAGAGCTCCAGTGGGGGACAACACAGAGGAGAAAGGAACTTTGGGCTTTGCAAACCATCACTTCTCAGCTGCACTCACCACAGGGGTGCCTGGGACCAAAAACCCTCATTTTCACCAGTAGGGTCTTGTACAGTGCTCAAGAGGAAGAGCCAGAGACAAAAGCCATTCCGTTTGACACCACCATTCCTACTGAAGACAAGGCATTTCTGCTCAGCGAGCCAAAATAAGGCAGTTTTTCTTGATTTTGTTAGTTAATTTGCAGCTGGAGGCAACTGCATTGTGGGATTGGAAGACTTCTCAGCCAAGGACATCCCTAAATCGTTTCTCCAGCAGTCCTCAGGTCCAGGCAATGAGCTCCAAAATGTAGCCCACATCAAGCCCTGCCTGGGTCCACAACCATGAGTCAGGAATTGCGTACATGTAGCTCCTCATTTGCCAAATACAGTTTTACTTTTGGTTTTATTTCTTCAAATTTCTGATGTGGAAGGAAAAGAAATTAAAAGCAACAAACAAACAAAACTGCACACGGAATATATTATTTTGCTAATAATGCCTGAAGGGTGAGAAAAAAAAATTTCCAATATTCCAGGAGCTGTGTAAGTCCAGGTCAGCTCCCATACCAAGAGATTAATTTGCTAAGGACAGTGTTATTCTGCCTTGTGTCTTTGAGAACTTCTGGGAATTAAGTCTCAGGTATTTTGTCCCAGGCTGACAAATTATCTACTTGCTTTAAAAATCCATTTTGAACTTTTGTAAGCAACTTGTGAGTGGAAATGTTGTCTGAGGTGGTACAAAGCCCAAATAGTAGCTCACCCTGCAGCAAGGATCAAGTTCCACTGCTGCATGTGGTGTGCAGCTCTCTTTTGACCTAACCTTGGGATCTTGCTATTTCATGCACCTGGAAAGCAAATTTTAAACTGATAATAATGATTTATATTCTTGCACTTACAATCTGGTTTTCTTCCAAGAATCTTCAGGTGCTTTAGAACTCCTGGGAGGCTCTGGCCAAGTTCAACATCACACCTCTCCCTGAATTGTTTTTGTTCACTATTGTTTCAACCATTGCCATGTTAACAGGTTCTAAACATGAGGGAGTGGTGGGAATAATGGAAACTCTTAGTGTTGGATAATTGTTCCACACGTGTGACTCATCTTTATTCCCTCTGATTTTGGTGGGATTTCCCACTGCAAGTTACCACGATTTCATTCAATCCATGAGTAAAGTGGCACTGAAAAGGCATTTCTGCCCCAAGTCATCCTTGAGGATGGGTGAAATACATGGCAAACTGTGTCCTTCAGGAGCTTTTGTTACTCTTACAAAATATTCTTCGTAGGTCTTCCACAGATAGCTCAGAGTAGACAAGAACCTGGAAAAACAAAATTAAAAGGAAATTTAAAAAAACATCGCTAAAGCTGTACCGACAGCAAAGGATGAAGGACTGGTGTAAGAGATGGTCTGTGGTGGATAAGAGTAAACATCTCCCTTTTCTTCCATTGAGAAAAATTTTGCTGGTTTAAACTCTTGGCTTGGAAATGTTTATCTCTGCAAATCTGGAAATAGCCACAGCTCTGGGAAGGTGGCCTGAAGTTGTCACCTGACTGATTTGAGCTGTGTTGGAGTAAAAGAGAAGCAATTTCTCAGTGGAGAAATTCCCTGTGGAAATCACTCATGGGTAGAGTCAACATGATGGGCAACCTTAGCTAAGACCTGAGCCCACATCAGCAGAATTTGATTGCTGTGGCTACCCATGAAGAGTCACTTGTTCATCAAGTTAGAGCCTATTAATACACAAAGATTTAAAATCTCTGGTATTGTGTGTTTGGAACAGAATCACAGAATGGTTTTGATTGGAAGGGATCTTAAAATGGTCACCTAGTCCAACACCCCAGCCATGGGCAGGGACACCCTCCACTAGAGCAGGTGAAAATCCCCATCCAGCCTGGCCTTGAACAGGGCAGAGCAATCTAAGCAAAGTAAACTTTTCCCCCCTGATTTTGGAGCATTTTCTACCAGAGATGTGGATCCATTGTTCCTGTTGGTTGTGATAAGCCAAACCCAAACTTGCCATCAAAGGCCACCCCAGAGCATGACATGGGCACTGAGGTCACAAACTGAAGCCACAAACTGAAAATTATTAGGATCTTTGCATTCCCTGGCCCTGAAGGCTTCTCCAGTCATGCTGCAGACAGCGAGGAATTCATTCCTCCTGCAGAGCTCTCAGTGTTCCTCCTGTTTTACACAGAGGTAACGTGAGCCACAGAGATGTTTAAACATCCTGGGAAAGGTCTTGGAGGAGCCTCAGCCACAGATTCAGAAACAGAGCTCAGATGTTTTCTCTCCAAATCCCACTGGTGGAGCACTGACAAAAGCTCCTTGTCCCATCACCTCAGGTAGATTCCTTGGTGCTGAATCACTGGTATTAAAAAGACTACAATAATTAGAATAATTAACTCCTACATAAGCAAGGCATGATGCAGTTTGCAGAGATCTCCAAGAATTCCGTATCAGCAATTCGCATCTGAGTAAATGGAAGCACTGGAGAGTCAAATCACTCAAGCCCAGGCCTGTCCTTTCCAGTCCCAGGCATGTCTGGGATCAGAGAGGTGGCTGTGAACTCCTGAAACCCAGCTCTCCTCATGGCAAGTGCTGGACTGCCAAAGGGGGATGGACACCGGGACAACAAAGGTGGGTGAGAGCACAGGTTAATCTTATCACATGCCTACAAAGCCATCCCAGAAAGGCTGCTTGCAACACCTCATCCCTGCAGCATTCAGCATGTGATCAAGGTCACATTCTGCATGTGAAATTTCCCAGCTGGAGACCTGGGCAATGCCCATGAGGAATTTGGGTGTGTTTGCATCAGTGTACCTTGATCCAGGCATTCAGCGTACCAGGAGGAGCAGCACAAGCATGTCAGCTACAAGAGATGCTACTCAGGATTTGGTAAAAACCATGGGGTTTTTTTTCAGGAGGTTATCCATGGTTGAGAGGAGTCTGCATTTCTCTTGCCCTTTTAGACTTGGTCTCCAGGACTGGTCTTCAGAAGAGGGACAAAGCCAATGTTTCAACTGGAGTTTCTTTCCTGCAGAAACCACTGAAAACTGAGGTTTTTTGTTTGTTTTCCTTGGAAAAAGCCTACAGGTTGCTATGTGAAGCATTCCTAATTTACTCAACCATCTGCAGAAGAAGGCTGGTGCTGAATCAACACCAGCTGGAGCTCAGCAGAAGCTTTTAGGTTGCAGTTATGCCAGGCTATGTTCTCAACCTGCATTAATGGGAGCCTCCCAGCTGTTTCTAATATCTACTGATGTCCTGATTGGGCAGATCCTCACCAGAAGAGCAAGCAAGAAGTCCTGACATTGTATTTAACTCCCAGTCCACAAGCACTCCTAGATAACTGTTGGTGTCACTAAGCAAACTGGTTTTAATAAACTCTAATTTTCAATTAATCCTCCAAAATCTACCCTCCTTTTGGACTACAAGTTCCTCAAAAGCTGCTCCCTTCAATTTTCCAGGACCCAGAGAATCTGACAGCATACAAGACTTGGGGAGAGCAAACAGTTTGTTGGTTGGTTTGTTTGTTTGTTTGTTTGTAGTGGGAGTGTGCTGAGATCAGTTCCCAACTCTCTCATCAAGATGTTAGAGGATGTCCAGGCCACCTGTAGGATTCCCTGCCCTGTTCATGGATCACAGGAGAGGAATATAAAGTTGAATGTGTACATTTTGTCAAAATTGTGACTTGGAGCCATCCCACAGCCCCTCTCATTGGTCAAACTGATCCAAGTTCCTAATAATGGTTTCACTAACCAGAAGAATTAAATGCAAACAAATCGATGGGGCTTTGGGCTCCCTGGTCTAGTGGAAAGTGCCCCTGCCCATGGCAGGGGTTTGGAACTACATGATCTTTAAGGTCCCTTCCAACCCAAACCATCCTAGGATTCTCTTATCTTGGCTATTGGCAAACACAAGAGGATAAAATGAATCATTGATTGAGTCAATGAGTTGAAATCAGTTGCTTTTTTTTTTTTTTTTCATTAAAGGCTTTGTACTCCATAAATAAGGACAAGCCCCAAACATCTTTGTTCACAGCAGAGGAGACCTGAGTGCTGCTCAGTTCCATTGGGTTGAAACCCTTTTAATGCTCTCTGATGGTTTTATGGACGATGTAAAATACTCACACTTTGTAGTTCATCTTCCCCTTTGCCTTGAGCGTGGACTGCTGAGGACTGGGAGATGTCAAAGCTTCTGCGTGGCCTTTGGCTTCACCTACAGAAGGAGAAGAACTGATCAGAATCAATTTTGGGACTTAATTTCATAAAATTAATAACCACATTCTTGAGCAGGTAGAGTGGAACTTGTGTATTTTGAACCCTTGCCTACACCTGAGAGTGAAGGGCAGGAACACACCCACAAAATGCCTTAGAGCAACCCCAGCTCCTGAGTGGCTGAAGAGATGGATTTTGGGTCTGACTGTCAAGGCTCTGATCACGAGGATGAAATCCTGGGACAGAAACTACTTTTTGCCTTGCTCCATAAATTTGATCCTTCCTAGGCCTGGAACAGTTTTGAACCTCCAGGTTTTTTTCTCCTGGGAAGAGCACTGACAATCAAATCCCATGCTTAATACAAGGGCTGGAAATTCAATATGTCTTCACTGAGTTCAACTGATTTGCTTCAAGTTGGTTGGGACGAGGACATGACATAGAGGCAGACCCATTGCTTCAGCCACACCTGTCCTACCACATTTAACATTTCCCCCAACACTTCTTCACTGTTCAGTGTGAGGGATGCTTTGTAGCTCCTCACAGGTAAATCAACAAACCCATATTTGATAACTTATCCCTTACAGAACCACAGAAGGGTTTGGGTTGGGAGGGACTTTTAAGATCATCCAGTTCCAACCCCCTGGCATGGGCAGGGACACCTCCCACTACCCCAGGTTACTCCAAGCCCTGTCTACCCTGATCCCTTGGACACTTCCAGGGATCCAGGGGCAGTCACAGCCTCTCTGGGGAACAGACCTTTGTTTCCCTCTGACCTCCACTGAATTATCTGCTCAATCTTCACTTCACAAGTTTATGCTGACAGTGGGGAACATCCTATAGGCAGACACACATCAGAAAGAACAGCTCTGTAGCTTCCAGTCATTATCTTTTTTGCCTGGAGCTTGCTCATTGTCATAAAACAGTCCTTAGGTATTTTCTTTTTCCTTTTCTATGAATTTGTAAGGGAAATGGCATCAGGTTTTTATCACCAGACACTGTCTTTTCTTTCTTTCTTTCTTTCTTTCTTTTNTTTTTTTTTTTTTTTTTTTTTTTTTTTAATTTGCAGTCAGCCTATAGAATCAGGATCTAGCTACTAATTATTCAATCCGATGATCCTGAAAGTATCCTCTACACCCACCCCCGGAGGGATCAGAGGGGAGCCAAGACGTGGCATGGCAGTAGATGGCGCTGGAAGGCCTTGGAGCCCGTCAAGGAGCCCCGATCAATCCCACCTTGCAGGGCTTCCCAAAAAACCTTCCCCCACTCTGTCCCCCTCTTACAGCAGAACACAGGGGGACCCTGTCACTGAAACCTGGGACGTTTTGGGACCACATGCTGTGGGTGATGGTTAGAGGGTCTAACTGGGAGTGTGAAAATGGCCATGAGCCAGGGACCACAGAAGATCCCTGGTTTTTGGACAGCAGCCCTGTGTGGTGCCTTTTCCACTACCAGGCCATTTGGAGGGTTCCACGCAGCCACAAATCAGCTGATAGCTCCCTGCTCTGATCTCAGTAATCTCTCCAGAGGCAATTTACATTTATAGCTTCAGAAGTGTGTCTCCAATTACAGCAGTGCTGCGAGGTGGCTCCAAGGCACTGCCTGCCACTGTCACCGTGGGACCTCTGGGGACTTGTGACAGCTCCCAGGTCAGGAGCCATCCTACTTCCCCTTATCTGATAGAACAGGCTGTAACTGAGCTGGAACTTGACACGTGATTGAAAAAAAGATTTCTGTGACCTCCCAGTCGTCCCTTCCTGTTCTTCTGGTGGTTTCAAGAAAAAAAAACCAGAGGAAGATACTCCTTTTGCCTGCTCTGTAGGTGATATACACATGGTCGTGTGCCTGGAGGAGCCTGTACCTTATGGTGACTCAGGTCTAGGACCACAAAGGTTTCTTAGCTGAGAAAAAAACGCAAATTTGTGTCTATTCCACTGGTGGGTGGAAAAAATGCACATTTCCAGGTGCCCACAGCAGGGAGCAGTTGAAGAGTGGCTTCAGGTGGAGCATGTGTCACACTGAAGCACTTTCTGGCCTGACTAAGATGAGTTGTGCCTTCTGTACCTCAAACAGACAGAGCAGAGGAGATGGCCAGATCTGCCTGATCCTGCCTCCCTGCCCAGTCAATTGAGTCAATGGCACATGGGAATTCTGTCACCTAGGTCTAAACTGGGCATCACACCCTCTGCTTTCTCTGGGAGCTGGGCATCACCCACCTTTCCCTGGAAATTTAACTGCAACGTGGGCACTGCAGGTGCTGGGGCACCTCAGTTGAGTACTGTGTGTTCCTGGCAAAGTGGTGTCATAAAGGCTATAAAAAGTAGATAAGGATAAAATATGTCCTTAATTTCCTGTGAAGATGGGAGCAGCCAGACTTGGGCCAGACAAGGAACTCCAGGTTGCCCTTAATGCTTCTTTGAGCTCCCCGTTCAAATTCAGGAGTCTCGCCAGGGCAGTGGAGAAATATCCCGAGGATTTTATCAGAATAAACTCCAGCTCCATAAAGTACTCGGGATAGCTGAGAAATCCCCTCCCTTTCACACCCTTGTAGACATTGGTAAAAACCTTCCCCTGGGGCCAATTCCCTGCCCTTCAGCAGCCCAGGGTTACTCATCACATCTCTTGTGACCATTTCAGACAGGAAATTAAACTTCTCGCTAAACACCCCTTATCTAATCTCCGTGGTCAATATTTCCACCTTGCTTGCCCTAAAGACATTTCCCTTAACATCCATAAAGCTGGGACAGATCAAAGGACAGTTATCACTGGGTTGTGTGTGCTCACAGTGAGGAGAAGCTTTTCTCACAGCTGCAACACCTCCACGTTTTACCTGCAGCCTCATTAGAGCAGACCTTGCATGGAACTCTTCAGAGGTCATGTGGTCAAGCCAGGAACTTACCCTCTTTAGTCACATTAAGGACATTTCATTCTTCTCATGGCAGCTACCTTGAGATGATCAGGACATTGATGTCTGCTGAGTATTCACATTGATTCTGCAAAGTACAACAGGAGTGGGATGATTTTTTATTTTTTTAATGAATGGGAACAAGGGCATGTGGTGACAGGACAAGGGGGAATGGCTTTTAACTGAAAGAGAGTAGGTTTAGATTAGATATTACAAAGAAATTCTTCACTGTGAGGATGGGGAGGCCCTGGCACAGGTTACCCAGAGAAGCTGTGGCTGCCCCATCCCTGGAAGTGTCCAAGGCCAGGTTGGATGGGGCTTGGAGCAACCTGGGATAGTGGAAGGTGTCCCTGTCCATGGCAGGAGGTTGGAATGAGATGGAATTTAAGCTCCTTTCCAATCCAAACTATTCTGTGACTTTTAATTAACTGTTCCTGCTGAGGTTTACTCTGGCTGGGATAACCAGTGCTATGTGCTAACTTAATTCATCCCAGAAACGTTCCCATAAAAGCCCATGCTGATGTTAAGCACACCTAAATGTTCATAACTAGACAGATGGAGAAAAGATGCACATGTGTGTATGCCAAGACTGAAATGGCATCATCTGTCATGCATTCACTCCTGCAAACATCTGATTTATGCATTATTAATGCCAAGGCATCCAGACTATCATTTCCAGCACTGTGTACTCATATGTAGGTGAACGTGGGTGGATAGATATATGAGTATGTTAAATACTTTAGCATACATACATGAATATGTAAAAATTTCTGAGTGCAAGATTAGAAATGGATAGACAAATGTGTGGTGCAGAAGTTCAGATATCCAAAAAAGAAATTTCTTCGTGCAGCTAGATGTCAAATTGCTAGAAATCCCATGATATTTGTAACTCCTTTCCTCCCCTGCCTTAGCAGATAAAAGTGTGCCCAGGTTTGCTGGGATCAAAGGCATCCATCATCCACGAATGAGTGTGTGCCCCTGTGACACAGAGAAACAAATATTTGGATGCTGACTGGCAATAAATAAATACCTGGCAGTGTTTATTCCACACCCCAGGGTGGGGCTGGCACTCAGGCTGATCAAGTGAGTCCCTTTTGTGTTTGTTTTGTCGGTCTGCGGGGGGCGGGATTTCCCATCCTTTCCCAGCCCTCTGGTGGGGTTTGGCAGGCAGGGTCCCACAGCGCTGCTCGGTGTAACAAAAAAAAAAGCTGCAGAGGTGGGCTGGGGACCGGCTCATCAGGGAGGTTTAATGAGCAGTGTGGGGAAAGGAGAAGCATCTCCCTAAATACAGAGTGAGTCAAACTCATCTCTGGCGAAGGGAGAAGGAGACCTGGAGCAGAGGAGGCGTTGACAAGGAAGGCATCGTATGTGCTCTCAGTCACATCCTCTGCTGTTTACTCAAGCTGCAGGGACGTGAGCAGAAGTAAAACCTGATTTAGGTCACATATGCCTTTCTCTTTGCTCAGTGCTGGAGTCAAAACATCCCGTGGGCAAGAGGAGGAGGAGACAAGGAGCCAGTGCATTGTCTGGGAGATGAGATAGGACTTGATGCACAGTCAAGGAAATGGAGTAGGAACCAGGCCATTTCTCCCAGCAGAGAGCTGGTTTTGCTTCTCTCTAAAACCTTCTTTTCTGTTGTTGTTGTTGTTGTTGTTATCGTTGACTTCATGACAGGTAAGTTTGGCTTATGTGAGACTTTATTTTCATAATTGAGCAGCTTTGCATAACTAATGAACTTCGTTCCCAGCTTGTTCTGTAAAGCAAACACTAGCTGGCAAGGAATTTGTTAGATTTATGCCCCTAAACAATAGGTATGGTTTGCTTCCTCATCTCCTTCCCTCCCAGCCACCCACACTGCCTTTCCAGTGCAGCCTCTGGGCTCTGCATAAAACCATGTGGATTGGTAATTCAGCATGGCAAAGTCCTCTCTGCAGCTCCCCACCCATGGAAGTCCCAGTGCACCAAGGGTGGAATTTTGGTCAGCCTCTGGGTATTGCTCTTGTGAACTAATTGTCCTGTAATTTACTGACTTGAGGACCTGAGTTTCCAAAGGCACTGGTGCCCTTGGAGTCAGGGAGGCAGTTTGGGACCTCTGACATCCATCTGCTGAGCAAAGCCAGAAGGAGCTGTGCCAGGAGCCCCCCTCCAGGTAACCCAAAGCACCTGAGCCCATCTCATGCAATTCAGATGTGGGGCAGTGGTAGGGCCATCACTTCCAGGGATGGGGCAGCCACAGCTTCTCTGGGTATCCTGTGCCAGGACCTCACACCCTTCCTGGCCAAGAATTTCTTCATTTTATCTAATCTAAATCTCCTCTTTTAGTTTAAAACCCTTCCTCCTTGTCCTATCACCATCTCCCCGTGTAAAAAAAATCACCCCCCTTTTCATAAGCCTCCTTCAGGTAGTGGGAGGTGTTTTAAGGTCTCCCTGGATCCTTGTGCAGGTGATCACCCCCAGCTCTCCCAGCCTGTCTCCAGCTCTCAGAGAAGGTCCATGGCCTCCTCTGGACTCTGCAGCAGCCCCCGGTCCTGCTGCTGCTGGGGTCACAGAAGGGGAGGCAGCTCTGCAGGTGGGGTCTCACCGGAGGAGGACAGAGAGGGAGAATCTCCTCCCTGGACCTGCTGCCCACATTTCCTTCCTGTGCTGCAGCCCGGGATGCGCTTCAGTCCCACCTCCAGTGAATCAGCTGGAGGGAACCCTCTCACCGGGAGGCCACGGGCAGGGACAGATCACCAGACCGGGGCTGCTGCTGCTCGTCTCTGCTGCAGCAACAGCGGAGAAGAAAAAGGAGACTTCCAGCCCTGTGACCAAGCAGTGGGAGAGCTCTCCACCATCTGCCTGCTGGTAAATTAAACATGAGCTTTGCCTAAGCATACGCCAGTTACTGGAAAAGGCTGACTGTGACATGTGGTGACATCCTCCCCCTCGCTTCCCCTCTCTCCCCCCCGTGTGAAAACGCAGCCGCGACTCTGGTTTTGAGCAGCTGAGCCAGCACCAGGCAAAAGATGCAAATCTCGGTCACTTCTTCCACTCACCACGTGTGACAGGGCTGCGTTTGCCAGAGAAATAACTACCCACAGCCTGAACCACCGCTGCCCTCCCCGCCCCTGTCTGCCCCCAGGCATCCTCCTTCCAGGGAGGAGCCAAACCTGCCTGAATCCTGCAGCCTTTGTGGAAAAGGGTGGACAGAATGCACCCGAAGTCCAGAAGTTTTATGCCTTAAGCTGGTTGCTGTTAGCCTTTTCCAGCCTGGTGGAGAGTTAGGAATACAATTAAAGCCGGGTTGCCGACTGCAAAAAGAGCTGCAAATTTTGCCAGTGGCAGCACCTGCCAGGAAAGGCACAGGTTGAGAATCAAAGAATCAGCACTAATAAATGAAATGTCAAGAAGCTAAAGAAAGTAAATTTCCAATTTGCACATCAGATAAAGGTTCTCCTGTGCTTTATGACCCTCTTGGTGCATTGGCAGATAGTGATAGGACAAAGAGATATGGTTTTAAACTAAGAGAGGAGAGATTTTGATTAGATGTTATAAAGAAATTCTTTACTCAAAGAGTAGCAAGGCACTGGAATAACTTTCCTGGAGAAACTGGGACTGCCCCATCCCTGGAAGTGTTCAAGGCCAGTTTGGATGAGGCTTGGAGCAACCTGGTCCTGGGGAAGCCCAAACCACCCTGTGATTCTTTCAGCATCTCCCCCATTAGACAACATCCCTTCAGCTGCAATCCCAACCCCAGCAAATCCTAAACTAGAAGGCAGTGACCAAAGCAAGGTTGGTGTGCCCTGTGGGAACATTGCTTGCTTGGGATTGCCTAATAGCAGGTCTCAGGATTGCAAAAAATCCATATGTGGGACAGTGGGGGAGGAGGATGTTGGCTCTGAAAGGTGAGGAGGAATTGTTTCCACCTCGTCTCTCTTTTGAGAGATGCCCTCACTATGTTTGGAAGCAGAATGGGTGCTACATCTGAGCCCTGGTTTTAATCTCTTCCCATACAGGTTCATGAATCAAACTGCTGGAGATCCAGGTGGGTGTGTGACTCTTCCTAGAGGTTCTGACAGAAATTTATCCCTCCAGGAATCAGTGAAGTATCCCAGGGTGAGACATGAGGCAATTCACCACTGCAGTCAAACCATTCCTGGACAAATAAGCCAAACAGAGGGTTTGAGCTCCAACAGAGGGTTATCCTGAATCTACTCTCTGGATCCCTGTCTGACCTCCTGGCTCCCAGGATGCACTGATGAGCTCATGCCACTCCCAGACATAATAACAGTGATAGTAACAAAAACTACAATGACAATAGTAATAATAAAAATACATCTTTTCTGTCCATCAAGGCCAGACCTGGCTGGGAGTGATTTACACACATTCAGACACCAGCACAACAGGCAACTTTGAGTAGTTCAACAACTAGAGCTGGCAGCTGAGGGGGAAAATATTTTGTGCCTCTGCCCCAAAACTGTGTAAAACCAGGTATTTTCCCACAGCTCTCCCCTTCCACGTGCAAGCAGTGGGGACAGAGCCATGGGGATGGAGTTTCCCTCTGAGTGTCGGGGCTTTCCTTGAGCTGTGCATGCTGTGGCCATGGTGTGCATCATGCTCATGTGGCCCCAGCTGCTCCCAGCCCCACCCAGTTCATCCATCACGGTTATTGCCCCCCTGACAGCAGAACGCTGCCTCAGCTGTGTTCACAGGCTCTGTAGTTACAATCCACACAATCCTGTGGCCCACAGGCTGCACCTGTGGTCAAGATCCTTCTCAGTGTGCCTCAAATAAGGAGCTGATTTGAGCACTCTGATTTATTTTGGGAGAGTATCTTTGGACAACAGACCCTCCCAGGCGATGCATGAACCCAGACTGGGTGATGGGTATGGTGTGGCTGCATCCCCTGGCATCCCCTGCACTGCCCCTGGTTATCCAGGCCACACACCAGGGATACACCAAAACACCACTGATGTCCCCTGCCCTGACCCTGTTGGTTTGCCAGTATAAACACAGCCTGGCATGTGGATGCAGAGAGCTTCAATTTTTGACAAACCAACATTTTCAGCTGGGGAAAAAGCTCACCCAGAAGAATCCTGTGTGGCTCTGCCTGCATTCCCAGCCTTACTTAAACACAGATGATTTCTCCCAGCAGACACAGCCCTGCTATGGTCCCTCCCTGCTTGGATGAGTGGCTATAAATAATCCCAGCCAGCATCAGGAAGGACCTCCATGACAGATTTATTTACTGCAGGCATGACCAATACACAGTGATTTATTTTGCTCTTTGCACATAGTTGCTTGGGCCCTTTGGTTAATTACCTAGGAGAGGATGCTACTGGATTTCCAGCCTGGAATATATCAGGTTTTGATGGTTTTAGTGCTGTGCTTTGTCTCAGCAGAGGGGATGATAACCCAGAAAGGGTTGCAGCTAACGGGATCTGTCTGAAACACATCCAGTTCACGTGAGGAGACCAGGCCTGATTCTGATACAGCCATTAGGTCCATTTCCATGGGTGGATTCATTCCTAAGCCCTCCCAGTAAATGTTTACTCATCCAGAGGTGTTTTGATCCCTGGCATTTGCCTACTGAAGCTTGAGGAGATGGTGAGGGAGCGTGGATCTCCCATGCAGCCTGGCCTTGGACTCCACCCTTCAAAACGGGACACAAACCTTTTCCAGAGATGGATTCCACAGCTGTTTATCTCAAATCAACTCTGCAAAACAATAGAGGAATTTGGCAGCTGCTTAATATTTGCCTTTACCTTTGCATAGGGGCAAGCACGTCCCCTTTTGGAGCAGGGACAGTTTGCCTGTGCTCATTTAGCACTTCAACACTGATTTTCTGGACAGTTTGTGTTTAGTAGTTGTTGCTTGTGTTTCTTTTGGCTCTGATGGTTTAGTTTTAGGTGGTTCTGTGAGGAGCAAGGAGTTGGATGTAATGATCCATATGGGCCCTTTCCCCATCCTGAGATGTTCTACACTTCTACAACTGATCCATAACTCACAAGAGATGCACAGACATGAGAACTCCATCCACAGCCTTTGGACTGGACACTGGGATTTTGAGGGTTCCTGCACGCTCTTGGCAAATATCACACTTCCCAAAAATCCCAGCTGTGCCAAAGACAAGCCAAATGAAGCCAAATTCTCTCCCCCAGGCTAGCACAAAAACCCTCCAGGGCACCCAGAAAGACAAACATTTTGTACTGCAATTGGGAAGTAGCAGAGGGGCAGATACCCCAGGTTGCATTTGTGAAAAAAAAAAAAAAAANGGCTGCTAAAGAAGCTGCAAAATCCAAATTATGGTCTCAGACACACAACTAAACCATGGCAATGGCAGCCCATCAGCCAAACCCAACACGTGCATGGGCTCACCCCGTGGCATCCCTGCCATAGCCTGGCTTAGCTTAACCCTCCCAGCTCAGCTGAGTCAGCTTTTCTGCAGGAAAATCAGCTTCACAGCCGAGGCAAAAAGCCATCCCGGGCTGGTTGACACCCTCACAGCCCTTAATCACTCTCCAGCCCGTCCTTCCCGGCCCTTGGGGCAACCGTGCAGGCACAGGGCAGCAGAGCTTTGCTAGGAGAGGCTTCGGGAGGAAAGTGCAGACAGGCTCAGATCAGCTTAGCAGATAGGGAGGTAATTAACACCCGTGCTAAAAGCACCAAGGGCAGACAGGTGGGCTTTGTGCTTGAGCCTAGACCTCCCAAACTGTCTCCCTGTCTGGGGCACTGCTGACAGAGCTGCCAGGAGCATTTCCAGGGATGACAGTGAGGTGCCAGAGACACCACGCTGAGTCACATCTGCATTCCTGGGGTTGCTCCTCTCTGCTGGGTCTCCCAGGGGGTGCCTGGGGGTGCCCTGGTGTGTGGACAAGGTGGGCATCCAGCCCTGTGCAAGATAAGGGCAATGAAAACCTCATTTTATCTTGAATGAGTGATAAAGGGTCACCCCCATTCTTCCATCAGTGGTTCTTCCTCCCCCAGAATTACAGTGCAGTGTTTTTCAACAAGGGAACATTTTTTTCAAAAAAAGGCCAACACTTCTTTAAAAACATCTTCAGTAAAACAGGGTAAATGATATGTCAGTTCATGAGGTCAAAAGGAGCTTCAGAAATTTTGAAAAATATCAGTTTCCATTCCATTTGGACAGGAAGGTATTTTTATTTTTATTTATGTTTAAAAAAGATCTCTGGTGAATCGAGATCCTTGGTTTTCAGCCAGCTGTAACCATGAGTCTTGCAAACCCTTTATTACAACTTTTCTGGCCTAAATCTCTTTCTTCCCAGTCCTGTCTCTCTCTAGGTTTTGCTGACTCCTGTGATTGATTTTATTTGAGGGATGCAGGTGGACTTCTTTCCCCTCTGCAACAGACCCCATCACAGGCAAAATTGTGCCAAAAGAAGAGTCTTAAATCAGTCCCTGTGCAGTGGCCATGCACAGAAATATTCACCATAAACCAGTTAGCAAGTCTGGAAAGGCATCCCAGTCATTATTACAAATTAATTATGGTGAATATCAATGCTTTATTATTATCTTATGCAGCAGCCAGGCCTTGCTGGGTAATTTATAGACAGATAATAAACTCTAAATAATAATAGTCCCAAGTGACTTCAAAAAGGTGGGCTCATCCACACCAGTGACTGTGTAAAAGTGTCACTGGGAATGTGCCCAAATGGAGGATAGCAAAGACTGGGATAAAATGTTTGAAAGATGCTGAAGGATGAGACAGTCAGGGAGAGTAAGGTGGATGTGTGACAGGAGAGCACATCTGAACTTGTCACGGGTGAATCAAGGCTGGCAGGAGGAGGAGTGAGTGAGTCAGGGCACCAGTGTGGTGTCACTGACTGGAGCAGGTGACATTAACACTGTCTGAAAGGGAAGAGAGCAGCCCTGGACTGCCAGGGTCAGTCACAGTTCTTGCAGCATGACCAGGGGGAGAGCTGGGAAGGAAATCAGCCATAGCAGTGGTGCCATCACCCTGAGCTGCAGCTGACAGCGTGAGGTGTCTGTAGGGACACCCAAGGACAGCGTGCTTGCAGCACAGGGTGGGTGGGGTGACCACGTACCTGTGTGAGAGCCACAGCCTCCTGTTCCACCCTGTCACTGCTGGATCAGTGCCCTGGGGTAGTGAGTGGGTGCAGATGGACCAAGAACCAGAGAAACACAAGGTGACATTTGCTCCTCTGTGCTGCTGCATTGTGGGACTCCCAAGAGAGGACATCAGTATTTTTAGGTGTCACCAACCTCTAAACCAACACATCCCCTGCTAGCCAGAAAGCCTTCTCCTCTTTTCATCTCCAGCTCTGCCCACAGGTTGGCACCCAGCTTTGGTGGAGGCATCCAACACAGGCTCTCCAGTCTGGTTTGGATGACATTTATCAAAATGCTGGGTTTTCTTTCTGCTGATGCTCATTTTGCTGTCATTTGGGTGGATGAAGGCAAGACCCAGCTCTGGAAATACCTCGTCATAATGACCAAAATCACAGCTTAATTGTGGGGTTTGAGCTGCAGCTAGAAATATCTGGATTTGGGGCTATGCTCATTCTTGAGCCGCCCTCCTCCATGGTAATTATTCGTTAGGCCTTAATTACTGTTTCTCTTTGTAGCTCTAATTCAGCCACATTTTTTGGTCACAGCTTCTGCTGCCACCCACTTCTCTGACTTCTGCGCCGAGCCACCAACATCAAATCAGTACAAAGAGCACTCAGATACCTCTTAAAATAAAGACCAAATAATGTTTGCTGGGTCTGAGTGCAGTCAGGAATGGGTGCAGTATCAGAATTTGTGCCTTCTGCTAGAGGGAGAAGCAATTCACAAAGTCTGGGGGATCCTGAATGTTGTCTTATCACCATCCCTTCAGACTGTGTTAGATCTGAGTCTTAGACCAGCAAGAAATAATCTCACTGTGCAACAAGCTGGGTGGACAAATGCATCAGCTGGGTCTTATCTGGCTGGCCCTGAAGCTCACCAGACTCACTAACATTGTCACGGTGCAAATTAGATTTTCCTTAGGATACTGGGAGATAACAACCAGAGAAGATCTCTCAAGGCATTTAGCTCACCATCAGCTGAGCTGGGGCTGCTGGGTCCACCCCTGGCCTCCCCAGAGCAGACACAGGTGCTGGGGGTGGACCACAGAGCAGGGCAACAGGAGAGATGAAGCCAACTTAGATGTAGGCACTGTAGATAAATTTCCTAGAATAGAATCATAGGATAGTTCGGGTTGGAAGGGACGTTTTAAGGTTATCTTGTCCAACCCCCCTGCAATGAGCAGGGACATCTTCAGCTAGATCAGGTATTTTGGGGTTATGTCAATGCTTTTGGTATCGACTCTTATCACTACTCCTCCATCCACATGATGTAGTGTCTTCCAGCATTGCTGACAAATAAATCCATTTTTGATGCACTTTTTTTTTTACCTGCCACACCACTCAGCCTCAAAGAGTTGGAAATGTTGCAAATAATTCCTACTAGAGCCCCTTGCAAAGCAATTCCCAAAAATAGCAGTTTCTT
Organism: Chaetops frenatus; assembly: GCA_013400775.1. Lineage (NCBI taxonomy): Eukaryota > Metazoa > Chordata > Aves > Passeriformes > Picathartidae > Chaetops > Chaetops frenatus. The sequence goes on from VZTR01008866.1 coordinate 428,698, forward strand.
TTTTTTTTTTTTCTCACAGATGGATAAAAAAGAAGAAAAATCCTCTCCAATCCCATGACGTGAGGGTGAGGGCAGTCACTCCCCAGCCGGAGGCAGGTGAGCCGGTGCCGGCTGTGCTTCAATCCAACGTGTTGCATTGTAAAGGTTTGCCCGTGGTTTAGTTAATCCCAGACACATTCCTGAGCCATCAATCAGAGCTGAGTCAGCCAGCGTGACTGGTCTACCCTTTCTATTTTTTTTAGCCATCACAAGTTCTCTCGCCTTGTTTGCCAGCAGTGAGCTGGGGGGGTTCGTTCCTTTTTTTTAAAATTTATTTTAATATAAATGGGACTTGACTAGGAGCAGGGAAACGTTCCTGCTGTCAAGGATAACCTTTAAAGCTGCACTGCCTGGAGGAACTTCTCCTCTCTGGGATGCTGCTACAAAATGCATCACATGGAAGGAAAATAAAGGATGCTGCCTGGGATGGCACTGGCACTGATTCCCCTCCCTTCCTTGGGGGTGGCATGACACAAGCCCCATCTTGCACGTGGAAAGAAGAGAAGAGATTCTTTTGGGGTGGGGGCAGGTTTCCTGCAGAACAGCCTTGGTTGTGCTGCCCAAAGCCACGTGCAAGGAGGCAAAACCTTCCCCCCCCCGTGCTCCCCCTGCAAGGACAAGGTTTTGTCACAGCTTCCAAACAGCCCCTGCCTGCCCGGGGAGGGCAGGGGAGCTGCGCTGGTGTTGTGGCTTGGTGTGACCTCAGCCCACCCGGGCTGGAGGTGTTATCAGGGCCCCTGCAGCACTCCCTGGGAGGGGCTGCAAGGCCACACTCTTTGCCCTAAAACAAGGCAAGTGTTTTGTCTCTGCCTGGCTCAAGGAGACAGCCAAGTTGCTGGAGATAAAAAGAAGAGCTAAAAAAAAAAAAATTTAAATCTTGTGGCTGCTGGATTTCCCTGAGAGCACGGGGTCCTCCCTGCCCTCAGGATGCATGGAGGGGATGAGCATGGCCATGATTTCACACCTTGGCATGTCCACCTAGAAAATGTTACTGCAGATGCCTCAATCACACTTTAGATGAGAGAACATCCTCCCCAATGAGGGAGCCTGGAGCACGGAGTAATTGAGAGAAAGGAAATGATCCCTGTGCATCCCAACAAGCTCCGGCCCAAAGCAAGGCCTGACAGGCTCTGCCAGCCCAGGGGAGAGCAGAGCAAGGGCTGCACATCAGCCAGGAGCCAAAACACGGAGCTGAGCTGGGATGCTCAGCATTCTGCACCTTTTAGCCCCTTTTGCTCCTCACAAGCTTTTAGAGATACAACTGCTGGAGCAGGACAAGCCTCCAATCACAAAAAACGCATCCAGCCAAGATGTGCTCCAGAAAATCATGTCAAATTGCACCTTTCCCTGCCCTCTCCCACTTTTTCTCTGGAACAATAAATTAATATTAAATTAATTAATAAAAAACCCACACAGCTTTACAGGGACCTTTACTTGCAGGTGGCAGCAGCAGTTTTCCTGCCCGCAGGGCAAAGACAGCCCTGATCTCAGGGGACAGGTATTGCCCAGCCCTTCATTCAGCATCTAATTGTTTTAAGCAGGTATTTGATTTCAAGAACCACACTAGTTTTGAATAAATGCCTAGTCCTGCCTAATTTGCAGCCTAGATTTATATCTAGGCAGGACAAATCCCAATACATAACCTTTCTACTCAAGAGTGATGAAGCATGAAGAGTTTGGGGGGCATTTGCTTGTCCTAAGTAGGTGTTAACACTTGTAGAATTTGTAGAATTCCACTAGACCTGGTTGCTCCAAGCACCCTTGAACAATTCCAGCAATGGAGCATCCACAATTTCCCTTTTATGAGACTTTTTATTTATGAGGCACAGGAACTCGTGTGTGAGGCAGCATGGGGTGGTACACAGTGACCCTTAGGGCCTGAGAGAATAATCTAACACAAGGAAGAAGCAGGTCACATCTGTATTTCAACAAGGTATTTTATTGGTCCAGCAACTGCAAAATATACAAATTTCTGAAAGGCATACCCTGTTTTTAAGCTGGCACAGCTTTACATCAGGCAATGATTCCAGATGTATATACAGAACAGTTAACATACCACAAATCCAAAAAAAAAAAAAAAAAAAAAAAAAAAAAACCAAACAAAAAACCAAGAGTAACCCCAAGTAACTACACCCTTCTCTCCAAGCTTTGCAGTATACATTAAATAAATAAAGAGCTTTTTGCTATTAAAAAAAATTAAAAAAATAAATTCAAGTATCACAAAGGAAAACAAACCAGAGAGAAAAAAAAGGTGGGGGAAGAAATCATTGGTGTGGTTTGACATGTCCTCTTGCCTAATCTGCCCTGGCTGTGGCATCACTGCCCAGTCCTTGGCTCTGTTAAGCAAAAATAATGGGCAGCGAGTTTTTGGGGCAGTGTGATGGCACAGGGTTGACACCATCCCACCAACCCCTCCAGCACAAGAGGAGCTCAAGAGCCCAGTTTTCCCATTGCTGGTAAAAACACCATGTTCAAATTTCAGGGTTTATTATAATTTATATTATTAGCTAAAGGAAGAAAGGTTAGGGACATTATGGATTTTTTTTCTGGTTTTTAATATATTTTTATATATATATATATTTATATATATATACACACACACAAACACCAAAACATCCACGCAATTACATGTGTACAGGATTGATCTCGGGGGCAAGCCAGACGTCACGTTTGTATTTGCTGGCTTATCTTTTTGCAGCAGGAGGAGGAGACAGATAAAACTCCCCACAGAGGAGGAAGCTGAAAAGAGCCCAGTGAGCGGCCTCCCCAAAAACATTCATTTACGTGAAAGGCAGAGAAACCGAAAGTGCAGATGCCAGCCAGGGCGCAAAGGGAGTGCTTTTAATGAGGCTATTAAAACAGAAATAAAGCAAGGGGGGGGCGGGGAGGGGGAGGGGAAGTGTTGTTTTATCTGTACAGGAATATGATACACATATGCACAAGCTGACACAGGCAGGGCACTGCCGGGACTGTCACCCCCCGTGGGACACGGGCTGAGCGCGGCCCCGGGGCCCTCCCGCCGTCGGTGCCGAAGCGCCAGGCACTGTGGTTCACCTTTTCCCAAAGGAAAAAAACAGACCAAACCCACCCCCAAGAACGTACAGACGCTCACAAAATCATCATCATCGTCATTTCTCCACCGAGCCCCTCCGATCCTATCTCTGGGGATGGTGTTCCCTACACAGAACACTGGGGAAAGCCATGGGAAGGATGAATCCCAAAGGGTTGCCCACCCTCCAACTCCTCTCCCAGCCCTGTGCTGCAGGAGGGGTGGGCTGCCTTCACCTCCTGCCTCCAGCCAAAAAACAAACCCATGAGATGGGCATGGAGAAGATGCTGCACATAGGTGGGGAAAAAACCCCAAACCCAATCCAAAACCCTAGCAAAAAAAATTCTAAATCCACAGACTTTTGCACAAAGCAATAGTGGTTAATTGCCATTTTTAACTGCTGTCTCTCAGCCCAGACAGGCTGCCAACAAGGGATCTTATGAATCAAACCACTGGGACTTGTCTGATGGAGTCAGTCAGGACCTCTCCCTGTTCCCCCTCACCCCTCAAATACTGTAACTACTATTATATTGTAGTCACAGCTTTCCAGCATGCAAAATACAATTAAAAACAAACAGAAAAAGTTGCCTGTATTCAGGCTTCCCCTGTTAAGGGCACAACTTAAGAAAAAAACCAAAGTAGTTATGCTTCTGCCACAAATAAAGTGCAAAACCCAAGCAGTTTCTAAATTTACACATATACACACACGTGTGCATGTATATATAAATTAAAAAAAAAAAAAAAGACAAAACTGTCCCTTCTTGTGGCTTTTTGCAGTCAGACAGGGACTCCTGCAACCTAGCCAGACCTCTGGCCACCTCTATGAGACCTGTGTGTCTACAAAATGCATCTAAGCCTAGGGATTCAAACCCTTCCCAATACCTCCACTTTCATCTAAAAAAGAAGAAAGGTGAGATGAAGTACCAGCACAGCACCTCAAACAGTGCTCAGCCTCCCCAAAATTCAGCCCATGCCTGAACTCAGACCATCCCTGGGTGCTCCCCAAGATGAGAGCATCACCCAAGTCCCTGCTGGCATGGTTCCTCATGCAATGCACGTGGCTTTCAACCAGTTTTAGCAGATCTACATTCTCTGCAAACCCCTTTAAGGTATGTTGATTTAA
>VZTR01008866.1:437571-450119 GCA_013400775.1 Chaetops frenatus
AAAAAAGAAGAGTGCAACTAACTTGTCCCGGCATCTGCGTGGGCACTTCCTGAGGAACACAGCCTGGCAGGGCAGAAGAAACAGCCACATGCTCCTCAAAGCTGTTGATGCGAGGTTTTTTGGTGGGCTCTGGGCTTGCTAGAGGGGTAACGCTATTACGTCTCATGAGCGGGTTAGGTCCCTTCTTTGCTTCCTAAATTAAAGTGAGACAAAGAAAATAAAAGTAAATATAAAAAAATAGAGCAAAATAAAAAAGAAGGCGACAGTTATAAAGGGAAAAAAAAAAAAAAAGCAGGTTGCTTTGGTTTTCTTTTTTTCTTAAAGTGATCTCTGTTTTTCCCCACAATCTGTCACTGAGCAAAGGATGCAATGAAAGGCTTTGGACGCAAAATAACCTGATGCAGAATGTCCAAGAGTGCAGAAGGGAAGGGGAGGGAAAAAAAATGGCTCTGCACTCAGATATGAGACAGATTTTCTCCTCATCTGAGTCTCAGCTGACAAAAAAAAAAAAAAGTAACTACAGGTAGCTAAAAACACCCAGCAGCAATCAAGCCATGTCTCTGCAGGACACAGAAGTGCCCACCAGTCACCTCCTCAAAGCTGATCCCTCCACCCAGAGAGTGAAAGCAAGAAGAGGGAAGATGAGCCAGCCCAGGCTGATCAGGAAGATTTGGGAAGTGGGAGCAGAGCAGCCAGCGAGGGTTGGCACCGAGCCAAGCTCTGACTCAAGCGAGGAGGGATGGAGGCAAAGCCGAGCAGGGGCACCCGAGCACTTGGCAGGTGTCTCACCCTGTCCTACCCAAGGCCTTCCTGCCATCCCCAGAGAGGGTGGCAAAGCAGGGCATCAATGGCTCCATGCAGGGGGAAGGGCTGGCTTCCCCCTACAGCTGTGGAGAGGGACAGGTGGCTCAGGTGCTGCCACCTGACAAGGTCAGGAAGCAAAGGAAAGGAGATGGAGACGTGGGCCAAAAGGGGACAGCCCCCACTGTTCAGCATCACTTTGGGCTCCACCACTGCTAAGCACAAGATGGAAATGCATCTTGGGACATGGGTGCTGCCAGGGTCCCTGTGGGCCATTTTGTGTGGCTGCCCAGCCCTGACACCAGGTTAGCATCCTCCTGTTCTGACCTCTGAGCTCCAGTGGAGCACTTGGCAGACAGACCCAACCTTACAGGAATTTTTCTCCACACAGGAAGTCTCCTACACAGAGTATCCCCAGCCCAGCACTGCCATCTCCTACCCTGCAGAATGACAGAGCCAGGAAAAAGACCCTCAGAGGCAGGTGTAGGGCAAGCAATTGAGCCCAGGCTCTGCCAGCCAACTGGGAGACCTGGGAGAAGTCACCTTCTCCATCCACAGCTCCAGCCCCTGCTCGGGCGAGTGGATGACCGTGCAGGTCAAAGTCAAAGACCAGGGAGGAGTTTTCCCTGGGCAAACACACTGGGAAGCAGGAACATGCAATAGTCCTTTTCCCTTGGAAAACCCTCAACTGGCCAGGACTTTGCAGAGCAAGAACTCATCTGATCCTCCCAGTCTTCCAGCAGCACTTCCAAGCACCCAGCTGAGCAACCTCCCCATGCCCACCCCAGGCATTCCCACTGCCAGCTGACCACAGGGGACAGGAGGGGGACACCAAAGGACAGCTCCAGGAAAAAGCAACACTCACCTCTGGCCGATCTCTGTGGGTGTTGACTGCTTCAATGTTCAGTGAGATGGATTCCACCCGGCAGCCTGCAGAAAGGGGCACAAAGAGGACAGAGATCAGCAAACCCAACCAGCACAGGATGTGCTCCTCCACAGATCCCTGCCCAGAGAGGCAGCTTGGATGCAGAAGGAGATAGAAGTCAAGCCCCTTGGCATGTTTAGGAAGGTCTCACTCACCATAGGCTACTGGGGTCAGCTTCAACACTGTGTGGAGGGGACATTTCAGGTAGGGCATTTCATCTGCAGAGACAGCAAAGCAGGAGGGTTATCCCACCTCCCCTCCAAAGGCAGGCTCAGACACCTTCATCCCACACTAAACGAGACGCACGCTGCAGGACTGAGCTGTATCCATCATCCCCCCTCCAGCAGGGCCAACCCTCTTCCCAGGGCCAGAGAGCTCACCTGCACTCTTGTCCAGGAAGTATGCCAGGAGACAGCGCATGACAGCCTGGTGGCAGATGACAAGGACGTTCTCCTGCCTCTCCAGCTCCATGATCACCGGCTCCAGGCGCTGCACCAGGTCCTGGTAGGACTGGGACAGAAGGGAAGGGAGATGAGGCACGGAATCAAGGCATTGAGCATCCCAAAGGAACAACAGTCCTTGTCTTGGTACACCTCCTGATGTCATGCCTCTGACTAAACTGAACCTGCTAAAAACAAATCCTTATATTCAGGTTAGTCTGTAACTTCTACTTCGTCTGTCAGAGCAGCAGCCATTCACATCTCAGTGAATCACAGCTCAGTCCTGGAGAGTTTACTGAAGTAAGCAACAAGGGCTTTGAAGATAGAGCCTCTCCATCATCTTGGTATTTGATTTTGTACAGGATTTCTAAGTTCTGAGAAGTCTGGAGCAACCTCAGAAACCCCAGGGTTTTGAAGGGCCTCATTACAAACCATGACAAGCAGCCAGAAGGAGCCCCAGACACCCAGAGTTGGTGCCTGCTATCACCACAAATTCTTCTGTTACATACACAGGCATGAGGATGTCTCCCAAGATTTTTCTGAAATGTTTATGGGCATGACTTTCAATTTGGGGATCATTAGCTAAATTCACAGCCTAAAGTATCATCCACAATTTATGTCAATTCCCACCTCATTGTGTCACACCCTGAAAGCAGACTGCCAAGAACAGAGATATTACCATCAACCCTGAGGGAATGATACTGAGAACAAGGTGAAAATTACTTCTTTTGGAAATGAAAGAAAATTGGGGCATCACAAAACTCTGAGCAGATAAAATGATAAGAGGTTGGGTTGGATTAGAAACCTCTAGAGACCTTTCCCTACTAATTTGCTATAAATTCAGTGGGACTCTTAAGTGACAGATTTCTTAGAGAAAACTTCATATACCAAGATTTCACAAGAGCTCAAGTTAGAGGTAAATATGAGCCTTGATCTTTTTCTTAATTTTAGTTTCTTTAAGTTCTCACTGCTTCTCTGCTCAAGAATAGAGGACAGAATGAGGAAAAAAAGGCCAGATTTAAAGGTAAAGTCCTGTCTCTGAAGGTCTCCCTGCAGACCTACCTCCCCAGAAGGATAACGGTAGTAATATTTATCCTGATCACGTAGAGCAAATTCCTCTGGATGTTGCTCCCTGATTTCTTCATAGGTCATTTCTTCACACACACCCTGCCAGGACAGGACAACCACGAGGTTACTGGACATGCTCAAGTCACAAAGCATCAGCACAGCCACCATGAAAAACAGCAACCAGCTCCACCCAGCTGTTCTGGCTGCACAGATACTCACAGCATCGATTTCATTGAGTGCCTTCCACTGCTCATAGGGTAGCTGGAGAGCTTCTGCTGTTTGGATTGTCCTCTTTAGCTGGCTGGTCCAAACTTTGAGGTCCTTCAGGTTCTGCTCTTCCACAAATTTGTTCAGTGCCACTGCAAACTGTGGGACATGAAAAAATAAAAAAAAAAAGAGGTTGATTTCTGGGCCATAGCTTCTCAATGGGCCTTCTTCCCTGCTTCCCAGTAAGTGTTGCCTTCCACAGGCAGACAGATCAGCCTTCTGCTCTGAGGGGAAAGGCAGCCACACACTCACTGTTATCCCCAAGAGCTACGGATGGACCCTCAGCAGCCTAGCTGTCAAACAGGCACTTAACCCAAGGCACAGCATCTACTACAGCCAAATCACTCCAGGAAGCCACAGGGGGGTGTTGTCCTTCTCCCTCACCTTCTTGCCCCTGTTGGAGAGGCCAGAGTCCCCTCCAATCCTGCCCTTGAGGTTGAACTCGCTCTCCCCATGCCGACAGAGGTAAATGGTGCGGGGCTGGACGTGGATGTTCATCAGGTAGTAAACAATCCTGCTCTGGATGTGATCCTGGACCCTGTTGACCAGGAACCGCCGGCCAACATCGATGACTTTGATGAGAGAAAGTTCCCTAGGGACAGGCAGAGACGTCATTCTCTAAAGGCAGCTCTGTGAGTTATCTCTGTCCACGTAATCACCCAGCTGAAAGGATTTCCTGCAGGCTATTTTCAGCAGGGAGCCAGCAGGTAACGGGGGATTCACGGAGAGCTGAATAGCACCAGTGTAATCGCCACCCCTCCTTGCAGCAGTAAAGAGGATTAAACAGGACTAACAGGGAACATTCTCCTCCCCAGGACAGGGATAATCCATGCAGGGCACACAGACATGCTTGTGAGCAGTGCAAAGGCTGAGAGGTGCCTGCAGAGTCAGGCAGGACAGCAAAGCTCTTCCAAGGCACACAGCAACCGGGCAGAAGCCACGGGGCTTGCTCAATCCTGTGGTTTGAGCCAAGCAGTTCCTTCCTTTAACTGAGACAATGAAAAAAGCACCTCAGCCACTCAAACTCCAGTGCCTTCCCAAAGCCCTTGGACTTAGATCCACAGGGAAATAGCTCATCTGAGCCCAGAAGGGCCTGGGAAGATGTCAGTGCCCATTTCCCTGGCACAGGGCTAGGGAAAACCAGCATTTTTTCAGAAAAAAAAGCCTGAATTCAAGGTGAGGCCTGGCCATAGATCATTCTAGCACAGTCAAGTGTTTGAAGACAAAGTGAAATACAACTCCACTCTTCATTGCTCCTCTTGTGGGAGAGAAGAGGTGTTAAAGATAGCTCAGAAGTGAAGGTCTCTTACCTGTCATAGTCATCAGGGTCGAGGGGCTGGTAGCTGGCCTGGTAACAATTGATCCTCTTCATGAAATCCTCCATGGCATCGGTGGAATTACAGTCCCGATAATCTGGGCTGGACAATTTGACTTCCTGCAACAGAAAAAAAACATGCCACAAGGAGAGGTCAGGAAGCTTTCCAAGCCAGACAATGCTAATCTGGAATTTCAAAGTCCTGCCAACATCCAGTGATTAGCTGGAACTGAGTGATGACTACTTTACAGTCATCACTCATCACAGGGCAGAAAAGAAGCAAAAAGAGACCCAAAACTCAGCATAAGGTGGGAGAATTTGGTATAAACCATTGCATGATTAGTACAGACACCCATCTGTCCACTACCATTCTCCCAAGAGTTGGGGTAGCACCTCACCACCCAGCACAGCAGGAAAACTGAGCCTCCTAATGGCTATAAAAAAACCTCATCAAGTTCAAATTCAAGCTGAGAAAGGGAAGTGCACAAGCATAGACAAGATGCTTATCCAAGCTCAGAAGCAGGACAATAGGATGGCCACATTCAAGCCCTTTCTGTGCATTATTTGCTGCAAGATGCTGAGCTGAAAGAGACCAGAAACAGAAAATTTGAGTATCTACAACCCTTATGGACTAAGTCCTGCCTGAACTAATCTAACAGGCTGTTTTTCCTGAAGATTTGGGTTTGAACAGCAGCATTACACATTGGTAACTTCACAAGCAGTCTTGAAACCAACAGGATAACACAGTGGATCAACACATGTGGCAGCATCCCAGGCCTAGGGTGTATTTTCCACACTGTTTCCCAGCACTAAGAGCACCATTCATCTGCAGTTCCCCGTGGAGCAAAATCCCATGCTCAGCTAGCAGCTCATTTTCTGGTCCTTCAAGCATTAGTTTCCAAATAAAGGGATTAAAATCCTCAAAAAAAAAAAAAAAATCCAGCTTGAAAAAAAAAGAAAGGAGCAAACTGAGCATTCTGTTGTGGAAAAGGCTGTGTGCAACCTCCCAAAAAGTCAGTCACTGGGACAACAGCTCCCAACAGGAGCACAAGACACCCTTCAGCCCCAGCCTCTGGCTGGCAGCACCATTTGCATCCACTGAAGCCATGTTGGCTGTCACAAATCACCTCTTTATTTTCCATGTGCCTCAGCAGGATGATCTGCTCCATGATCTTCCCAAATGCTGCAGTGAGACTCAGCCTGTAGTGCCCAGTTCTGTCAGGGCTTCTTTGTCTTTCCTAACCCAATCCCTGGCTGCTCAGACAATCTCTGTGTTCCTCCCAGGCTGCCTGTCCTTGCTTCCATCCTCTCTCTGTAGGCTTCCTTTTTGTGTTTGAGTTTCTCCAGGAGCTCCTTGTTCATCCTGGCATTTTTGATGGCTGCCCTTTTGTTGGGAAAGCATCACAGCTGAACTTGAAAAAGATGATCCTTCAACATTAACCAGTTTTCTTTAACTCCTTTTTATCCCATGGTACTCCAGGCCAAAATCTGCTCTCCTGACATCTCATTTCACAGCCACTGAAGCTCAGACTGCCCAGGAGCTTCTCATTCTTCACCAGCTCCTCCTTGTTGGTGACAACAAGGTACAAAACAGAAGAGCAAGCAAGGAGAGGTGCTATCACTTGGAAGTCATCATCAACACATTCCAGGAACCTCCTGGATTGTCTGTGCCATGCTGTGCTGTCCCTCCAGAAGATACCAGGGTGGCTTAAGTCCACAGCTTGTGAAGGTGATGCCATTCCCACCTCTCTATCAAGGGAAAGCAAAAGCAGGACACTTCCACAAGTTCCACACTTACCATAACGTTGGTGGCAACTACATTGGGATCATTGCAGACAGATTCAATGAAGAACACCTGGGAAGCAAAGTCAAGATCAGCTCAAAGCCACCAGCAAGGTTTGTAACATTCAGTCAGCTCCTTGCTCAACCCAACCTCCTCCTAGCTTGATCAGAGATCTCTCCCTCTGCCCCACTCCCATTGATTCCTTCAGTACAGAAAATGAGGGAAGAGTTTCACTTTTTAATGAAACCCAGCAGTGAAATCTCCCTCACACAGGAGCAATATGAGGATAACTCACAAGTGAAAGAAGATACACCAACTCTACACTACAGTGGACTTCACAACACAGGCATCAGCCCCATGGCACCAACCTTGAATCCGTTCTCTTTGGCAAAGTTCAGGATCATCCCTCTCCTCTCCCGTGTGGTGTTGGTGGCGTCAAAAACCTTTAAAAGCAAGAGATCTCAATTAGCACCACAAGGGCCTGGTTTCCCAGTGAGCCACTCCTCAGGGAGGACATTTGGGGCCAAACCCCCAAGCACATCTCGGAGCTCACCGCAATCTGCCCGGCCTCCTCTGTCAGGTACAGCTTCACATCCCTCAGGGCAGCCATGGCACATTGCCTGCAAAAGAGGGGACAGACGTGTGGCCCTGATGTCCTCTGTGTGTGTTGGTCACCCTGATGTTACCAATCCCATACAGATTCAGATCTGAGCTCTCGGAACCTTCCTTGAGCAGGCAGGGGAAATTCCAATCCAGGGGGAATTCAGAGCCCAACCTTTCTGTTCATCACCCCCAAAACTGGATAATTGTGCTCCCAGCCATGGGCTTCACCACCTCTGTAGGAGCAGGGAGGTGGTGCCCACACTCACCTCCTGACTTTCATGGCTTCCTCGTTGTCGGGACGGAAGAAGTCATAGGAGCTGTAATGCTTCACAGCCTCGCGGCGATACTCCCCAACATTGAAAACTGGGTGGGAAAAGCAAAAAAAAAAAAAAAAAAAAACACCATCAAGATGAGGGGTTGACTCAGCTGTGCAGCTTCTGCAGCTAAAGCAAGCTAGGGGTCAAGAAATTACACCCTTACAGCAAAAGGCTCAGGCCATCCCTTGGTCTTCAAAGAGAAGGAGAACCAGGGCTCAAGAAGGATGGGAAAACACGGTTATTTGGCTGATGTGATCTCAGAAAGATTCCTCACTACCTCCCATCTCCCAAAGCACCAACCTAGAGGAATTCCTGAGGACCAGACGCCCTGCTTTCCCCTGGAAGCCAGTGCAAGCCTTACCTTTTGTGGGGACACCGATCCAGTTGAGGTAGCGAGTCAGCTTCTTGGAGATGTAGGTCTTGCCACGGGCTGGGAGGCCAACCATGACTATCACAGTGGGGGAATTGGCAAGCTGAGGCCCACAGGCTGCAAGGAGAAAGAACAGGAGCTGTTAATTCTTTAGCTCACCCCACATCAAAACTACAAGGCACTTGATTTTATCCAGACTCCTTCCAGGTCCTTCAGCAGCTGGAGGAAACCTGAAAGCCACAGCGAGAACATCCTGATGGGTGCAAAGTAGGCAAGGAGCCAAACACCTGGCCCAGGCTCCCTAAAGAGCACCTGTGCCTCTGCTTTCATTTGCAACCAAAATAAAAAATAATTTTAAAACATTTTTAAAAAATCAAAGTAAGCACAACTTCTCATTCCAATTGGCTTGGCCAATTCCATGAAAAGCTCATGGATAGCCAAGGAATTTGGACCAGTCCCTGCAGCAGTGTTGCTGAAATACCAGGTCTGCTCCAAGATCTTCACCCACAGAGAACATCTTCCAAAATCTTTGACTAGTTTTTTAGCTGATACACAAAAAGCTAACTGGATTTTCTGAAGACAAACAAGGCAAGAGAATGACAGAACTACCAGCATTTAAAAGCAGATATCCAAGTGATTTATCCCTTTTCTCCTCATAAACCCAAGCTAGGTTGTTGAGATTTTTCTTGGTTTTTTTTTTTTTTTTTTGTGGTAAAGAGGGTCCCTGTCAAACAGCTGGAAAGGAAATCCAGAGGCAGCATTTGCAGGACAGATGGGACCCTGCAGGGGATTTCTCACCCACCCTTCCATCCACCTGTGAGCCAGAGACCTCATGGGAAAGGAATGCAGGGAGTGAGTGGCTGGTGGCAGAGCCATAAAACGCATCTTAATTATGGCCTGGGTGGAGAGCTCTGCCTGCCTGTCACAGCTGCCTGGAGGTGGGAGCAGGGGATGCCAGGGGCTCCCGGGGATGGAGACTGAGCTGGGGTAGATTGGCTCTGGAAAGGGCAAAAAAACGGAGAGGTATCCACAGTACATGGGATTACCTTCCCCTTCAAAGAAAAGAAATAAATCCAGCAGCTGGAGAAACCAAATTAAGGCCACAAGGAAGAGCTGTGGCACTGGTACCCAGATGGCAGAGAAGAGTCACCCATCATCTTCCTCAGTTTCTCACCAAAGCAAACTCAGCAGGCAAGAGATGAAAAGCTACCAAAAATATATTTTATCCTTTTTGTTTGTCTGATAAATTTCACATTTCCTCAGGCTGGAGCTGCCCTCACTCACTCCCTTTCTGCAACTTGCCCTCGCCAGTGATGCATTTGAAAATCCTAGGGCAGCTCCCAATGATTTTGGCAGAAAGTACCAATTTTCCATGCTGGGGTACAAGAGAGCTGTGCAATATACCCAAAAGAATACTTTCCCCCCTCTAACAGTCTCACATCCTCATCCAAGTTGTGGGTGCAAATCTGTTTTGCACAAACCCACACACTTAATAGATAAAGGGAGGAGGAAGGAATAACACCCGAATAAAGAAACTCTTCCATTCCCTACCTGCAAGTGGACAAAAGATCTCAAAGAGCAGAGCCCAAGAGGATTTGGGGCCATCAAATAGCACTCCAAGAGTAAAGGGACAATGCTGGGTACTGTTCATGTCCCTGTGGTTCCACACAGCTGTGACAGTCACAGGGCTGGCACTGTGTGGGCACACCTCCAAAGGGTGCTGCAAGAGTTAAAACACCCCTAATTCAGGGAGCTCCCCCCTTTTTGGTGCTTTTGCTGCCCTTGGACAATGGGGCAGCATCTGCTCAGCACCTCCCAGAACACCATGGCATCGGTGAGCAACTTTTCACCAGGAATCCAAACCCAAACCAAAAAATCTCCGGGAAACTTTGCATCAGGGATGAAACAGAACCCAGTGTTTTGCTCCCAGTATTTCACAAAGGCCTCATTCATCATTTCTTTTCTCCACTGCTGGGAAGCTATCAGGGATTTCAATACATATTCATTATTCCTTATCAACATCTAGCCAGGTAAGTCAAGGGCAGGGATAACTTTCAGACTCCATCAGAGGATATTTAGGAGCTCATCACTTCTGCTATTTGCCAGAAAGTCGGCTTCACCAGTGGGTAAGAGGAAGAGAAGGAGAATAAAAAAAAAAACATCCAAAGAAGCCAACTCAAAAGGGAAGGAACCCCTGCTTCTATAAAAAGTCGGATAAAACAGCCGCTTCCCCACTTCAGGCGTATTTACCGTCTTCTCACAAGTACTCCCCAAAACCTCCCACAAGCCCTGACCCTATGCCCTGTTAGTCCTATTCCCCCTTTCCCGGCTGCACTTCCAACACCTTTCACGGACGCCTGGCTCCGCACACCTGGAACCGCTACCGCCCCGGCCCCTGCGAGCCGGGCAGGAGCGCGCCCATCCCCGGCACGGCTTTGCACGCCCACCGAGCCGCAGGGACGGGGAAAAAGGAGCAGCGGGAACGGAGAGAGGAGGCAGCGGCAGCCCCGTCCCTCCTGCAGCATCGCCCCCTCCCCTCCCCTCGCCCGGCTCTGCCCAGCCAGCGCCTTCGACGGCTTGACTTTCCCAGCCCCTACGTGAGAGACGTGCGGCGTGACAGCGATTTAATGGATCGCCGTCAAAAGGCCAGCTGAAGGAATCACCGCAGCCGCTCCAGCCTCCCGTGCACCGGCAATCGCACAATCGGACTAATCATTTCACACGCAGGGAGCGTCCTGCCAGAGGATGCTCCCAGGGATGCGCCCGCTCCCTCCAGGCATCACGCTAGACGTGGTCTCCCGTTATTCCTCCGTTCCCACCCACCTTTGTAACACTTGCTCTTTGTTGCTGCTGAGGAATTAATTGCACCTCGCGTTTAAAATGCCTTGACTTACAGAAGAGTAAGCTGAAAAAAGCCTAATAACCTTCTCACATTGCACAGCGAACGGTGCCCAGCGTGGCTTCTTCCCACGGCAAGAAAAAATAATTAGAAGCCGCATTATGTTATTAATAAGCCCCTCGGTGCCTTAATACATTAAAAACGTTCGTTTTTCCCGCTGCCATAAGGGAGCTCTCTCTGAGAAACCAGGTGAATGAAGTGGCAAAAAAAGCACAGCATGCACAAGGGATTTCTTTCAGAGGTGCCAGCCTTTGAGAGAAATCCAGCCACACAGAAACACGTGCAAAGCATTAAACCGGGAGAGGTTTTACCCTTCTCTAAGCAAAGCCCCCTGGGCAACCCAGATGCGCAGCCTGTTGCTAAAAATCCATTTCCTCGGCAGCTCCGGCTGCAGAGCTGCCCTTGGCAGGCACAGGCTGCGCATCCCAACATCTGCTCCAGGGCGCCTGACCCACAGCCACGGGCAACAGCACCCGGCAGGCTCATGGGATATCTGTTTGTAAAAAAATTATTATAATTATTTAGAAGGGGAAACTTTCCAGCCAGCGTAAATAAACATCGGAAGCGACTTTAAACGCCCGATGAAGACAAGCATCGGAAAGACTGATTCACCCAAGCCACTTCCATCCCTCGCCAGGCTGTGAGTGCCACCCCCTCCATCCCGGCTCCGCACATTCCTGCGACGCTCATTGAGAGTTGGGAGTTGCACAACTGGCAGGTTGTCAGTGGAGCTGTGGGTGAGTTAAAGGAGCTGCTTCCTGAGCTTTCGGATTGGGTCATGATTCAAGACTTGGTTTATAGTAACACCGGCATGACCCAATTTGTAAATATATATATAAAAAATATAATATCTTTTTTAACCACGGGGGTTGATTTCAACCACTCAAGGTTCTTTCCGAGCTTCAGAGACAAGGGGAAACCACTGCAGAAGTTCCAGCATTAATTTCTGCCTTCCCCTCCACCTGCCTCCTATCTCATCCCCACAGGGCTAAAGGGTAAAGTGCAAACGGCTGGTGCTTGCTTGCTTTTTTCCCCCTAAATCCATTGCCCTAATCCTCCCTCCACCTCCAAAAAAAAAAAAACTTTGAACACACAAACTGGGCAGTCTTTGGAGCGACCTGTTCTAGTGGAAGGTGTCCTGTCACATGGCTGGAGGGTTGTGGAACGAGATTATCTTTACGGTCCCTTCCAACCCAAACCATTCATGATTCTGTCATTAATAAATCCCCGAACGAGCCGCTTGACACCGTGAAAATCCCCGCTGAGCTGGCGCCCTGGCGCGAGGTGAAGAACCTGCTCCCTCCCTTTCCTTTTAATCCCGAGGCTGGGAGAGGAGAGTGGAAACGGGGGCACGCGTGTGCCAGCGCCTCCGCGCACCCTGCGCTCCGCGGGGCCATGTGACGGCTGCACCTCCCTCCCGCTGCCAGTGAGTCACGGGATGGCAGCGGGTGGGATGCGGGCACCGGGAGGATGCTGGGGCACGATGCTGGCAGGAGGGATGCTGCAGGGATGCTGCAAAGATCCCCGCCGCGGTGCGCAGGGAAAGGGGACAGCTTCCCTCCCATCTCATCCCATCCCATCCCTCCATCCCAATCCCCATCCCTCCGGGATGCTGCCGTGCCCCTACTCACAGCGGCGGGGCAGCGCCGGGCGGTTGTCATTGGGAAGCCAAATCTTCTGGATGCGGCTTTGCGTCAGCTCCATGGGCATTTTTAAAACAAAGGTCTTTCTGCGCTCCGCGTCCACCTTGATGCGTTTGC
>VZTR01008866.1:454976-479212 GCA_013400775.1 Chaetops frenatus
AATTAGGCTACAAAGGGCACCCCAGCAATGCTGACACCCCCACACAGCCCCTGTCTGCAGCACAGAGGGGTTGGGACCGCCCCAAAAATTCCTGTGACGACGCCCAAATCCCAAACACGCAGGTGCTCAAACCCCCCTTGTCCCCCAGCACTGATGGGGATGATCCCAGGTGAGATGGAGGGGTCTCTTGGGAAGGATGCTGGGTGGGAATGTGCCACAGCAGGGAAATGTGGGAATATGCCATGGGTGGGAAGAGCTGTAGAGGTGGGAGCATCTGCCTTGATGGTGTTTAATAAAGCAAATTTTGCTTCAAAATTTAAAGCCTGATAAGGAGCAGCTTGGATACGTAAAATGTTCAATAGCCTTTTTTTTTTTTTTTTTTTACTTAGGGTAATTTGCTCCTCTGGAAGCAAAGGCTTGTATCTTTATAACGCATTTAGAAAGAAGATATTTCTGGCTAATTCCTTACATGGAGCCAAGATGGAGTAAAAAGTGCACAATCTTTCCCTCTCCTACACAGGGAAAAAATATTCACAGGCAAAAAGAAAAAAAAAAATAAAAGAAATGTTAAAAAAAAAGCTACTATGAGG
This sequence comes from Chaetops frenatus, assembly GCA_013400775.1. Taxonomy (NCBI): domain Eukaryota; kingdom Metazoa; phylum Chordata; class Aves; order Passeriformes; family Picathartidae; genus Chaetops; species Chaetops frenatus. The sequence continues at coordinate 455,567 of VZTR01008866.1, forward strand.
GAGCTGGAAAAGAACCAGAGATTTGGGATGTGGGAAGGAAGATGGGAGAGAGCTGTGAGTGCTCCAGTTGGCAAGGATGGGATGGGAGTCAGGCACAACAGCGCTCCCTGGACCACTCTGCTCAAAATCCCCAAATCCTTTTCACATGTAGGGCAACAGAAAGTCGATTCCCAGCTAGAGCATGAGTCAGAAGGAGGACAAAAATTCACATGATGTTACAGGACAAGGAATTTGGGCATCATCCCCCTTCCTCCAGCAGCTCTCTCCCCTCTCCGTGGCTCCTTTCCACCTCACAAATCACCACCCCCACGAGATGAAAAGGAGCCCGAAAGCAAAACCCTGCCTGAATTAAAATCACAGTCGCTTCAAATTAGATCCACCTAGTAACTCTTGGCTTAGAAACTCCTAAATAACTGGAGCGGAAAGCTTCAACTCCTAAATAAGTGGCCTGGATTTCAAAGGCACGAGCACCCAGCTGCTCCGAGGGAGGTCAGCTGGAAGAAGCACCATTACTATTTATAAGGCACTTTCACCCCGGGGAGAGGGCGGGGAGCAGGACAGCGCTAGGTGCACTCAGAGGATTATTTCCCCCCCCCTCTCAAGTCGTGCTGTGCAAAATCCCAGCTCCCTAAAAATAGCACCTGGGCTGGTAAATAAGGTGTTGCTCGCAGCTGCTGTGAAAGGAGCCCAAGGGGGTGCTTAGCTCAGCGATTTTTCGGGAAATCAAGTCACTGATGCGGCCTGAATGTTGTCAGGAAGAGCTCCTTGAGGGCCACCACGGGCACGGTGTGACATGGGACAGGCAGTGATGCTGTCCCACAGCCTGACTGTGTCACAGAGGGTGGAGGGAGGAACCAACCAGCCAATGTAGGCTGGATGTGCTGCATTACATACCCCAACCAGGAACTGGCAGATATTTAATAAACGAGAAGGGACAGGGGTATGAATGTAATGCCAGGATTTGAAATATGAAGATCCTAGTGGTAGGTGGGGGAAAAAATTGACCTTGAGTGTCCAAGGCATGAATGCAGCAGGTCCAGAGAGGTGGGAGAGGGAAGGGAAGCACAAAGAGGGAAAGCCTGGCAGAAAAGGGGGGAAAACCCTCATTTCTGTGAGAATGGGATATCCACCTCTTATGGGGTTTACAGTCTTCAAACTTCTCCAAAACACGAAAACTAAACCCTCTCAATTCCCTCTTTTGTTCCCCTTCTGCTCCAACGTCAAACTCACCTAGCAACCCATCCTGAACACTGGCATCAACCTCTGGATGCATCCCAAAATAACAGCTCCAGACTTTATTCTCCACCCCTTTTAGAAGAACCTACAGGTCACCAACCAGCCTTCCCTGACATCTTTCCCCGGCACCAAAATGCCAGCACTAGCACTGATAGCTCTGGGGAGCCCCAACTCTGACTAAGCCATGTTTCACCCTCCTCTTTTAATGTTGGTTTGTGTTGTTTTGTTGTTGTTGTTGTTGTTGTTGTTTGTTTGTTTGTTTGCTTGTGTTTTGTGGGGTTTTTTTGTTTTGTTTTGTTTTGTTTTGTTTGGGGTTTTTTGTTGTTTTGTTTTGTGTTTTGTTTTGTTTTGTTTTTTGTTTTGTTTTGTTTTTTGTTTTGTTTTGTTTTTTGTTTTGTTTTAATTTATTTATTTGATTGCAGAGGGGGAGATGCCGGGTGGGATCCATGTCACACATCCAGGAATTCTTTGCATGGTCAGGGTTTGGAGAGGGTGGCTGGGAGCTGTGTGTACACCACTGTACAGATGCAGCCACTCCTGTGCTCTGTTCATGTCAGGGCAGCTTCATCTGCAGCAGGTTCCAGGATGGCCTTGGTTTATCAGCCTGGAATGTGGGCATGAAGCTCAGAATCACAGAATGGTTTGGGTTTCAAGGGATTTTCAAGATCACCCCGTTCCCACGACCCTGCCACGGGCAGGGACACCTTCCACTATCCCAGGTTGCTCCAAGCCCCATCCAACCTGGCCTTGGACACTTCCAGGGATCCAGGGACAGCCACAGCTTCTCGGGGCAACCTGTGCCAGGGCCTCACCACCCCCACAGGAAGGAATTTCACCCTCACATCCCAGCAAAATCTACTCTCATCCAGTTTAAAGCTATCCCAATGAGCTCCCTACCGCGGGACGGTGGTTGCAAAGTGAAGCAGCAGCTGCCCAGATTCTTACTTGTGCTTTAACACTTCAACAGAGAATTGCATTTTCTTCAGAGAAATTTATTCCTCTGGGCTGACCAAGGGGCATTTACAGGGTTTTCTGGGAAAAAAAAAAATTAAAAGCACTAGATTTTGCACTTAAAAAAAAATTAAACCGTGGGATACAGAAGAAGCCACGAAAATTGTCTGCAATATTTTTTGGGGAATTAGATGCTTTCAGAAAGGTCAAGGAAGGAAACCAAGTGGTTGCCCCCTCCTCTTGCCAGCTGGATGATGAGGAGTTTTCACTGTTGATGGCGCTTTCTTTGGAAGGACTTGACAAAAAGCTGCTACGGGTCAGGCTCGTGGTGGGAATGGTGATAAATGTCTGATTTTTATCAGGCCGATAAAAACGTTTGGATTTGGAGAGGCAGCTGGAGTTCAAGGTCCTTTGTGCCAGCAGGTTTCAATCGCCTCCCTCGCCCCTCGCAGGTATTTCAGTTACGGGAATAAATAAACAAGGAGCGAAGTGTGAACTGTACCTGTATCACAAGGATATCACCGCTCCCTCGCCCTCATCCCGCCCAGGTCCTGATGCCCGGGGCGAACACCAACAACTCCTGCATCTGTCCCTGTAAGGGATAGGGGTGTTTCTGCCATGGAAAAGAGTTCTTTATTTCCTCTGTTCTAAACAGGTGGTGTTTTCCTTCCTCATTTCTGGCCTCTCACCCCGCTGTTCTTGCAGTTTAACACTGCTTTTCCCTCTCATTTCAGCCTCTCAGCCCCCTGTTCTTGCAGTCTAACACTGCTTTTCCCTCTCCTGCCGCATCGGCCCCGCTGCTGGCCAAAGGGGAGCAGAAATCAGGCAAAACCATCTCTTTACGGTATTATTCGCAGACAAGGTTTCCTGCAGGGATTAAGGGATGTTGCCCAGCACGGCATTTACAGACGCCCCCGGTGAAATCGGGGGAGAGCTCCTGGCCCCTCTGGAGCTGTGAGGGCTGAGGCCTGCCCGGGCTGCAGGATCCAGGCAGGGCAGGGAACATCGTGTGCCCCAGAGCTCTCCCTCCCTTCAGCCGCCAGTGCAGACACGCGTTCTCCTGGCTGCGGACAAGCCGTGCAGTTTTTCAGCCTATTGCACCCTCTAATTGCACCCGATGTGCTCATGAAACTTCTCCCCTGGCCGGGCGTAAGAAATTCCGATCCTTGCTGACAACAGCCAGGACACCACTGGAGCAAGACCCGGGCTGCCACACGCCTGCCTGGCGGGTGCAGCTTTGCCTAAAAATAGCCACAGGCAGAGAAAAGGGGGGGAAAATCAACGGGGTTCAGCTTCTGACACTGAGAAACCAGGGCTGAGCCCCAGAGGGGAAAATCCCCACAGTGGCAGCGGGCATTGCTCACCCCGCGGTATCAGCCCCAGTCAAACGCTGCACCCAGGGCTGACCCTGCTCTCCTGGCAGCCGAGGGACGGGGAAAGCCAGGAAGGGGTTGCAGAAATGCAGAATTCAGCCTCACTCAGCTGATTCCAGCTTAGGGACCTGCTGCTTTTGCTCAGCCCCCTGCTCTGAGCTCCCTGTGTGTTGTCACCATCACACTCAGAGACATGCAGGAATTCTTTCAAGGAGAGTAAATTCTTCCTGAAGTCAGCTCTCTGCAAATTGCTGGGTTTGGTTTTGGGTTGTGTTTGGGGGGTTGTGGTTTTNNNTTTTTTGGTGGTTTGTTTTTGTTTTTGTTTTTGTTTTGTTTGGTTGGGGTTTTTGTTTGGTTTTTTTGTTTGTTTGTTTTGTTTTGTTGTTTGGTTTGGTTTGGTTTTGTTTGGGGTTTTTTGGTTTTGTTTGTTTGTTTGTTTGTTGTTTTGTTTTGTTTGTTTATAGCTCTTCAGGCAGGAGGACAAGGGTTCAAATCTTATTTCTTTTGAGTGGCCAGATTTGTGCCCTAGCTAGAGGTGTTTGGTTGTAATTGGCTGAGCTAAAGGCTAGCAGGAAAGGAAACGGGAGAGTTGTAAATGCAATGCCTGGCTTTGATGAATATGGGAAAGAAGGAAGGATGAGAACCTGGATTCAATCTCAGTTCACTAAATTAAAAACAAACTATTTCAGGTTTTTCTCCACTGTCCTCAGAGAGGTGGATGCTTCCAACTGTGCTCAGGTCTTGGATGGTCCCTGGGAAGACCCAGTAAATCTTAAGATCAGAGATGGAAAGGTGTAAGATGGGTGTCATTAGCCAGGATTGATGACCCCAAAGGAGCCTCCCAGACTGAGGTTCTTATTTAAAATCCCAAGAAAGAAGGTTTATGTGCAATTTTAAAAAAATAATTATATTCCATAATTCTCAAAAAATGTAATTTGGGAATAACATTCAGAAGCTGCAAATATCCACTGGAATGGGGACATTTCTCAAAGCTGGCAGGTCTGCTCAGAAATGGGTCCAGGAGGATTGAGCAATGTCCTGTGAAAGTTCCTGACCTTACAAGACGAGTGCAAAACAAAACTCACATCATAAATGGGCTAAATCATAAAGGTATTTGACTCCATAGGTTGCAGAGAGAGTAGATTTAGGGTAGATATTATAAAGAAATTCTTTACTGTGAGGGTAGGGAGAGCCTGGCACAGGTTGCCCAAAGAAGTTGTGGCTGCCCCATTCCTGGAAGTGTCCAAGGTTGGTTGGGGCTTGAAGGAACCTACTTTTGTGGAAGGTGTCCCTGCCCACGGCAGGGGTTGGAACTGGATGGTCTTAAAGGTCACTCCCAAACCAGGCCATTCTGTGATTCTATGAAACACGGGTTCCTAAAAGTGGTTAGAGGGTAATTAAATGGCAAGAAGTTGGGATATCCCAGTCTCAGAAATTTAATACTGGTTCTCCTTGAAATAAAACCTGGCTGCAAAAGTTCAGGCTTGGTCCCAACAGCAAGGGTCAAAGAGTGGAGATCAGTCAGAGAGCCACAATGCAGGTTTTGGCATTGTCAGAGCTTCTGAAAAGACAATATTCACATTAGCCTGACACTGGGTTGAACCTTCTACTCCCAGGTACTTTTAGTTACGTGGAAGGAACACTCCCCTGTTTGCCTTGTTGTTTTAAGGTGTGAAATTCCCCACTGAAAGTCCTAGGATTGATTTAGGGTGTAAATCCACAGGATGTTGAACTTGACTTTAGGTTACCTCATCCCTAATCAAGAGGCCACAACCACCTGTGACAAGGCACTGATCCAGCACAAAAATCCTGCTGTTCTGAGGGAAAAGTGTGTTTACAGGACTACTCTGTCCCAGCTGCCAGGTCAGACATTCCCTGTCCTGCTGCTGCCAGCAGAGCTTGGGCATGTGTTACCACAGTGCCTTCTCCGGGAAAATCAGCAGAATTACAGCCATTTGCTCACACCCGAACCACACCTAATTTAGAACTTGTTGTGGTTTAACACCAGCTTGGAGCTCAGCTCCACTCACTCACTCACTCACTCCATCACAGTGGGATGGAGGAGAGAACTGGAAGGTGAAAATGGGAAAATTCACGGGTTGAGATACAAACAGTTCAATGGGTAAAGGAAAAGCTACGAGCACAAGCAAAGAAAAACAAGGAATTAATTCCCCACTTCCCACGGGTGTCCAGTGATTCCCAGGAAAGCAGGGCTCCTTCATACGTAGCAGTGGCTTGTGGAGGCAAGTACCATCACCCCGAATGTCCCCCCCTTTCTGTCCCCTCCCAACTCTTTGTGACACCTCCAGCCTCCTCAATGGTGGGGTGGGGTAAGGTAAGGAGCAAAAAAGCCTTGATTCTGTGTAAGCCCTGCTCAGAAAAACCAAAACCAAAACCAAACCAAACCAACAACAAACAAACAAAAACCCAAACAAACAAACAAAAACAAAACAAAAACAGTAAAACAAACAAACAAACAAAAAACCAACAACAACAACAACAACAACAACAAAAGTCAAAAAAACCCACCTCTATATTTAATACTCTTTGAGTCATAAATCTGAAACACAGCCCCAGAGCAGCTGCTCTGAAGAAAATCAACCTGTCCCAGCCCAAACCAGCACAGTGCTGCAAAGCGATGCAACATTTTGGAGATCTGATGGGAAGAACAAAGAATTCCAGCCCTTCTGTATGTACAGACTGTTATATTTATATAGGATTTATTTTCATGGAGGTGCCCAATGGCTGAAGTTGACTGTGTTCACGAAAATCTTTAATTCCCAGCCTGGTGATGCGGGTGGGTCTCTCCAGGTCTCCTGCCTGCAGGCACTCAGTGCTGGATGTGAAACGCCCCACGGATGCTGAGGCTGTTCAGCCCATTTTCGGTGGAGGATGATCACCCTCCATCACCCTCCGGAAATCACAGCCTGTCATTATCCCATGGACTTTGCTATTGAACTGTTTCCTAACTTCTCATTACCACCCACCTTTCATTAAGAGCCTGGATCGTTATCGCATCATTGCAGGTTATTAAATCAAACAATGGCAAAGGCTGTGGCCTTTCTGGGGCTGACTCACCTCATTATGTAACAAGCCCGGGCCGGTGACAACCTCAGCATCGTCATGGTGACAGAGAAGCGTCTGCGAAGTTGTAGGCAACGACATGGTGAGGCCAGACACCCCAGAGATGCTGGGGAATCTCTTCAAAGCAATGAAAAAACCTAAAACCCAAAGCTCGGGGGGAGAAAACGTGGTGGTTTGTGTTTCTGACGATCAAGGATGACGTGCTCGTAGGCAGCAGCGGGCAGCAGATTAATCACAGCCTAGGAGAAAGGGTATTTTTTTATCTCAGGTCTCAACCCCCGCTGATAATCAGTTTGGCTCATGATACAGGGCCTTTTGAAGCAGCATCCCAGAAGGATCTGCACTGCCTGGGAGGCTCAGATGGAAAGGTTCCCCTGAGGGATGCTGAGCAGGGAGGAGGCGTTGAAGCTCAGCTCCTGCTGTTCTGCCTCCATCCACGGCAAAGCTGTGGGTAGTATTTGGGAATAATTTGTGTAATTTTGGGGTGTCTACAAGGAATTTGTCACCTTTGACCACTTCTACCACCTGTGGAGAGAAACGGGCACTCACTTGCACTCAGAACAATTCAGCTGCCCTGCTGTGGCTACTGACTGCAAACCAGGATGAGGTGTGTCCTGGAGGAGTTTGTGTCCTCTGAGCATGGAGGGAACCTCAGAGCTAAGCCCAGAACCATTCCATTCACATCTCAGTGCCCTCCAGCACTGACCCAAAACACAATTCCTTGCCCAATCCAGAGTCCTATGAAAGGAGGAAGAGCAGAGCTTTGGTGAGGAGCTGCATTTTGAAATCGTGTACGTGCTGAGGATCTTCCCACCCACACCCCACCTTTGTGAGCACGTCTGCCCCATGGAGAACCTGCTCATCCCTGCTTCCTCACAGGGCTGGGATGATCCAGATAATGGTTGCCCAACAGTGGCCCACACACCTCAGCTCTGGCCAAGAAGAACCACTTTTGGGACCAGCACCATTCCTGGGGTTGAGCTGTTCCCTGGATCAGCCTCCCCAAGTGCTCCCCTCTCCTTTCGGCTGCTGGAAACCACAAGGTCTCCAGAGGTGAGGTCTGTGTCCCACTTTTCCAGAATGTTGCCATGTGCTTTTAAACTTGAGACCTTCAGGCACTGCTTTTAGGAGGCCTGTGAAAGACAAGTCAGAGGGAAAGTGTGTGGTCAACAAGCTGAAATTTAGAATAATAAGGTCCAGTTTTGTTTCTGTATCTTTTGCTGGAACTCCCTACAGTCAAAACCTCTCTCAGGGAACCTCCAATTTCCTAACACCTCTCCTAACCAAGTTTTGGACCCAAATCACTGGAATCAGATCACACAGATTGCTGGAATGTAGATGTTAAATAGCCAAATTTCCTTATCATGGTTTTCTTAAAATTCTTCCACTTACAGAGCAATGATTTTAATGCATTTAAGTCCTAGCAGATGATTTTAATTTGGGCATTTCATTTATTTTTTTTTCCTATGTCATGGAGACCTGCCTGGGAAAGAAAAAAAAGGCTAAAATTGTTAAAAAACATAGACAGAATTTGTTTCTTCTTTCCCTGACATTTTCCAATCAGACATGAAAAATATTAATGGAAAATCTCTCTGGAATTTTGGGGCAAGCTGAAACAATATGGGGAGCTTGCTGCCAACATATTTTCTCAAATACATTTATATTTTCCAACCCGCAATGACAAGCTGCTAACAGCTCCTTGGGGAAAAAAAAAAAAAAGGGGGGAAAAAAAGGAAAATAAAAAAGAAAAAGATTGAGCTGAATGTTTAGATTTGTGCCCTGGAGTTTAACAGGGAGCAGCAAAGCAGAGTGTGGATGCCTGGAAGGGGTCACAAGGAAAGATGCTGTGCTTCAAAGCACTTGAGAGGGCCTCAGTTTTCTCCCAAACAACTGCTGCTACTTGAGCTGACAGAGCCAGGAGGGGATGGCACAGGTGGAAGCACATCTTGGCCATTGATTGACTCATCCTCACTGAATAACGATGGAGGTGGGGGAAAATCACTTTTATTGCATCTGCTTCAGCATTTCTAGCAACAGCATTCGTTAGGGAATCACAGAATGGTTTGGGTTGGAAGGGACCTTAAAGATAATCCAGTTCCAACCTCCTGCCATGGACTGGGATGTCTTCCACTGTCCCAGGCTGGTCCAAGCCCCATCCAACCTGGCCTTGGACACCTCCAGGGTTGGGGCAGCCACAGCTTCTCTGGGCACCCTGTTCCAGAACAAACTCTGTGCCACAAATAGGACACTTCTCAAACCAAACAAACGAGCCCAGGACAGGGGCTCACCTCACATGTCCATCCCCCTGTGCCCCCCTGCACAGCCCTGGTGGGTTCGTGCTCCCCGCACGTCCCTGGGCTGACGCCTGCGGTGATAGCACAGGCACAGCCAGGGTTTCACATTTCCCAGCCCAGCTGCTTACCCAGAGCTCAGCCTGAAGGAAAACAACTGCCAGACAGTCAACAAGAGATCTGAGGGCCACCTGACTCCTGGACAGGCTTTCCTGCCAACTTCCTGATAAAGAAAGAGAGCAGGGCTCGGGCTCAAGGCATGACCTCCCTGCAGTTCATGTAGTGTGTTTATTACCCGGGCTGGGACAGCCCCAGGCACCCGATTGATGGGCACCTTTCACCCACTGCCGGGGTGAAGATGCTTGTGATGCCTCAGGGGTTCCATGGATGGTCACTGAGCCAGTGGGAGATACAGTTTGTACCCATGGAGCAGAGCCCAGAGCAGTTCCCAAACCTGCCAGCTATGCAAAAGCAAGGCCTTTCTGCAGCTGTGGCTAAGGGGGATCTCAGCAGGATGGGTTTGGGATGAAGGTGGGGTAGCCAGAGAGTCCCGGGAGCCGTGATTTCTACAGGGCATGCTTAGAGCATGGATGTGCTGTGTCCCCTCCCTGTTCTGCCCTAAACACTGGTGCTCATTCCAGACCTGACTGGCTGAATATCCCTGAAAACACATCTCAAAGCAGGCTCAAACCCATCTCAACCCAGAGGATGAGCAAACACAGCTCCCTTGCACACGTGCAGGAGCACACACAACCATCCCAATCCCTGGCAGCTGCCAGTGCCTTCAGATGCCACTCAAAAATCTGGTCCTCTTGCATTCAGACAGAGCCAGTCATCGATGGCAGGGGTGACTAAAGCTCAGCCCTGGCACACGCCAGCCTCATCCCACACTGCCTTGTCCCACCTTGTCTGCAGCCAGGCCGTTACCTGCCAGGTCAGCCAGCTCCAGGGCTGCCAGCGTGGTGTGACAGCACATCCCAAGCCAGGCTGGAGAAGGTAACCCCAGGTCATCCAGAATTTGGGCTAGTGAAGTCACATCCGTAAAACAACGCTTCCCACCCTCATGCCTTCCACCTAATTGCTGCTGTTGCAACAGCTGTACACGATTTAATGTTTTATTGCATTGTTCTTTTATTTATGGTGTAAATGTGTTGGACGTGATCAGTTTCTCAGCAGATCAGCTGCAACCAAAAATTATTAAGAGAAGAAAAAAACAAAAGGAAAGGAGAAACACGGCAGCAACCAGAGGTGATATCATGTTTAAGGGAAACAAAGGCTTTGCTGACTGTGCTTCCCCGTGCACATGATCTTCACAGCTGGCAGGAGATGGAAATCCATTCTCTGCCTTTGGCAAAGCCACCTTGGAGAAAAAAAAATAAACACAAAAATCACAGCTGGCAGGTGCATCTTCTGTCCCAACTCATCCTGCTCAGCTTGGTTCAGCAACATGGAGATTTTGGTGGTGAAGCGACTTCTGAGTCCCTCCTTTCTCTTTTTCTTTATTATTATTCTAGATACTGTTTATTCTATAAATTTAATTTTCTTTATTTTGTTCTGAATGGGAATGTTTTGCGAGCATGGATCCATCTCTGGAGCACCTGGTGTTGGCATAAAGCCATCCCACATTCCTTTTGTGGAGGGGCTTTATCGGGCTGCCTAAGCCCAAATCACAGCCTCGGCTATGTCTTACTGTTCCTGTGAGAAATCCCTTGCTAATAAGGAGGATTTCTAAGAAAATCAGGGAGAAGGAGAAAAAAACTAAGTCAAATCCTCAAATTTCTGCTCCAGCCATGTTAGAATCTCCTATTGGCATTAAGGTGGGGTGCTTTCCTGGGTCATACCTAGCACGAAGGCACGAGTTTGCTCCAAATAAATTTATATTGATGACTGAAGAGTCTTTATTTTGCACTTGTGCCAGGTCACCTGGCAGTGCCCACTTGCATTTTTAGAGGTGGAAAAATTTGGTCTCCCAGACACAGAAATCAGCAGTTGTTCAGTCCCCACCTTCAAGCCCGCGAGCGAGACCCAGCGCTTATCCCTCAATAAAAGCAGCCGCAATAAAAGCAGCTGCAGCATCCTGGCTCGGGAGAGACCAAAACTGGGCAAGCCACATCCCTCCTCGGGGCTGGTGGATTTGGGAGCAGGAAGCAAAACACCCCATTTTTTCTCCCACTACCAGCGGGAGAAAAACACCCGCGGGTACTGGCGGGTTATCCCTGTTGTTTACCAGCCTCAGCTGCTCTCCGGGCTTCCTGGAAAGAGCTGGAAAGCGCAGCCAGCAGCACGGCTCTCGCACGCTCCTTTCGCGTGTCTCCGGAGGAGGTGCAGCTGCCGGAGGCCGGGCCAGCGGAGCCCGCAGCGGTTCCCTGGCCGTGCGCACGGCAGCGCGGCGTGCACAGCCCGTGCGGCTCCCCGGGGCGGGCCGGCCCCTGCTCCGCTCCCCGCCGCCGTCCCTCGTCCCGCCTGCCAGCAGCCCAATAAAATAATAAATAAAGCTGGTAAACAAGTTCGCCCCGCTGCCCCCGGGGAAAAAGGTTCTCGCCGCGTCAGGTGGGATAAACAAGCTGCAGAGGCGGCGGGGAGGGCGGTGAGTCGGGCTGGCTGGAGGGATGCAGGCGTTTCACAGCAGCCCTGCCGTGTCCCTGCCCGGAGAGAGAGCCCAAAGCGGGGCCGGGGATGCGCAAGGACGCGGCAATACCTCCTTTGCCCCGTGGATTTACCATCGCCTTCCCCATCGCCCCTTCCGCTGCTCCCTGGACCATTCCAGGAGGAGGCTGGTCTGTCTCAGCTTTTCCCCTCTGTCCTCGGATAATCTTTTCCAGGGCTGAGCAAAGCTTTCCTTGATTTCCAAGCCAAATCAGCGTCTTTCCAGGTGGGGTTTTCACACCGCGCTCCTGCCCACAGGGGCTGATTTGGAAGCTCTGCACTGCATTACAATGAAGTCTGCACCAGTAATATCCCCCCAAAATGTACCTACACAGGGAGCACACCTCAGGATGCTCTGGCAGAGCCAGGATTGGTGCAGAGAAAGCTGGGTCTGTGGATAACAGCAGCTAAAGGCACTGTCAGCACAGACTCCGTTTCATCTCTGCACCCTCCTGTGCCTCAGTTTCCCCTGCCTCAATTGATAAAGATGGAAATCATCCAACAAGGAGTAAAGGACTGGGGAGAGGGGAAACAAAAAGGTCTCAGCAGTCAAGTCTGAACAAGTAGCATGAGGTCCCTGGAGAAAAAAATTTTACTATTATTATTATTAGTAGTAGTAGTATTAACAATAATAAGGCCGAGAACGGAACAATCAATTAAGCCCCCCAAAATACAGCTTTAAACCAAAGCCAGCACCCTGCAAGATTTGCAGCAACTTTTAGGAGAAATCAACTAGATCAGACCTACTTTAGGAGCCACCAATGATGAACTTGTTCCAGTTTTTGATCTGCTTAAAGGGGACTGTGNATGAAAGCCCAATTCCATAATTCCATGGTGTTTTAGCAAGAGGATGGCACACCAAATGCAGGAGGCTGGGTTTTCTGGGCTGGATGGTGCTGCTTCCTCAGCACCGAGGAAGGGCACATCTCACTTCAGGCCCTGTGCTTTTGGGAAGAGGTTTAATCTGGGATGGGACAGGGTGGGCAATACCAAGGAGATGTTTTCAGAATGGGGTACATAGGAGAGCACAAAATGAGAGTGATTTTGCTCTCCAGGAAGGAGAAAACTGGGGAACAGCTTTTTTTTTTGGCGTGTGTGCCTGCACGCACGCACCAGGAAAACAGGGATCACACCTTGCCAGCTGCTGGTTTTGAAATCCTCCCACGTCCCTCCATGAAAAAGGCCTGTGGTCATCTGATTTAAAGCCTTTGGAGGTGTTTTGTGCCAAGATCAATTTCTCCATCACGGAGGGTGTGTTAGGGAAAGGTTCAGCATGGCAGCAGCTCTGCTGGCACAGGCTCTTGGTGGCACAAGGATGGTGGGATGCCAGGTGGAAAAGGGGCCTGGGGGGTGTTGGTGGTGGGATCTGAGCACTGGGGTGAAGCCTAAGCCCAGTCTGAGCTGCTTTCCTGTGTGACACAGCCTCTGAGCTTGGTTTCAGCTGGTGGCTGGATAAAAGGCACTGGGGTCACACCAATGCATATTTGCCTTGCAGGAGGGAGGCAGGACACAAAAAGGAGGGGTTTTCCAGCATCCTGAGTTGCTTGGTGGGATGCTGGCCCTGGCAGGGCAGGTTAAGGGTGTGTCTGCCTGCTCCCAGGTTAGGACATGAGGATATACCTTCAATATCTTTATGTGGTTTAATTCCCAGACTCAGGAAGCCTCACAGGTGCTAAGAACCTTTATTTCTCCCCACCAGCTGGTTTCTGTGGAGTGATCAGAATGCAGAGCAGGTCCCAAAAATCCCACCGGACCTCACAGAGCTGCACACCCCTTAGGGGCCTCCTACAACAGTTTCTAGTGGAGTTGTGGTTCCACCTGCAGCTGGTGGCAGCCAAGGTTGTCCCACTTTGCCACCACAGCCTGGCATGAGCCCCCCTGCACCAGCACCACGGGACATGGTGGGCTCTGCTGCCTGGCTGTGCATCACCCAGGCAGCACCAATGGGAACAAAACCGGGCATGCTGACCCTGAAACCCATTAAAAACTCTCCATGAGTGGCCATAAATGCTAAAGAAAGTGCAAAGGGCAAGAAGCAGCAGAAAGGTCATGCTCACTGAGGGCTTTCTTGGAAGTGCAGGGAGGTGCTGGGGGGGTGTGATGGGGGAGCAGACACCTGCTCCTTTGGGTCCCTTGGCTCAAGAGGCTGGGGAGGTGAAAGGGGATGAAACGAAACCAAGGGCCAGAATGAAAATACCACAGTGAGAAACACAGGCCAGGGAGCAAAGCAGGACAGGAGGGGATTTCCAGCCTTCCAGGAAAGGTGTTCAGTGAAAACAAGGTGATGGTTTGACTCAGGCACGAGCCGGTGAGTCAGGAGAGTCGGGGCCAGTTCTGCCACACGTTTCCTCCCTGCCCTTTGAGCAGACACCCACGGTGTCACTGTCACCAGGACAGTCTCCAGAGGGACCTGCAGCAGGCAGGACACCCCTCAAGCCGCTCCTGACTCCTCACGTGGCTTCTCTGCATCCTTCAGTGCTTAAAAATCCTGTCCAGTGCCTCTGACAGGAAATGCTGGATAAAAACTTTTCCAGGGCTGCCAGGAAGACATGACATCCAGCAGAGATGTGTGGTGTGACAGGCAAAGGCAGCAGCACGTGGGTTTGCAGGGCATTGCCAGCAATCCAGAAAGCGGCAAAAATCCTAAAGTGACAAAATTATCCCTTCCAGTACTTAAAAAAAAGCTGCAGAAAGGCAGTTCTTCACCTTCAGCTGTAAGCACTCTGCAAAAGCCGTGTTTCCCATCAGGGAGTGTTACAATCTGAGTCACTGAAGGAGCTGGGACAGCCAAGGAAGTGCTCAGTGGAGCAGGGGGCAGGCAGCAGAAATACCAATGCCAATGGATGTGGCACAGTCCTGCCCTTTCCCTTCATGCTGCAGGCAAAAGGCACCTCTGCCCCTGCTAACAAGAGCCTCCTTGATCTCAGGAAGCAAAAATGAGACCAGGGGATGTTGTAACTTCTGCTAACAGAACGTACAAAGCAGTGAGGGAAGGATTCTGCCCCTCCACTCCACTCTCATGAGACCCCACCAGGAGCACCATGTCCAGCTTGGGGTCTCCAATGTAAGAAGGATGTGAAACTGCTGGAGCAAATCCAGAAGAGGCCATGAAGGTGCTCCAAGGGCTGGAGAACCTCTGTTATAGAGACAGGCTGGGAGAGCTGAAGTGTTCAGCCTCAAGACAAGAAGGCTCTGGGCAGATCTCAGAGCCCCTTCCACTGCCTAAAGGGAATCTATAAAAAAATATAAGGACAGATTTTTTTAACAGAGTCTGTTGCAAGGGGTGATGGTTTCAAAGTGAAGGAGGGTTGATTTATATTAGATATAAGGAAGAAATTTTTTGTGGTGAGGGTAGTGAGACCCTGGCACAGGTTGCCCAGAGAGGTGGTGGATGCCCCATCCCTGGAAGCGTTCAAGGTGAGGTTGGGAGTGGACTTTGACAAATCTCATCGAGTACAAGATGTCCTTGTCCTCTCAGAGGGTTTGGAACTAGGTGATCTTTTACATCCTTTCCAACCCAAACTGTTCTGTGCTTCTGTCATCATGTGTCCAATCTCTGCTCAGTGGCTTTCAGTCTTATCTCCAGCTCCTTCCCAGCCAGCAGCACCGAGATTTCATCTGTCCTTTGACAGATGACAAATGTCCTGCTCGCTGGCAGTGTCCTGCCAGCTTATCACCTGCACACTCCCAGCCTTCCTCGCGTCAGCTGCAGTAATTAAATCATATTTTTTCAGGAAGGGCACTTTGGGTGAAAGCTCCCAACACCTCCTGCCAGCAGAGCTGCAGCCACAGCCAGGCCTTTGCCAGGGTAATGGCACTGCCTGGGGATCAGGGCTCTCTCCAGTGCTCCCAGCTGATGCAGCAATGCTGGAAGAAATTAATTCCTGTCCTAAGCTCATTCCTCCTGGCTGTCCTTGAGCACCCCTGCTACAAATACCTTTCTTTAATATCTGAAACTGCCAAATGCCTTGAGGTCTGCTAAATGGCAGCTGTTATACAGACATGAAGTGCAGATCCTGTGGCAATGCCACTGGCTATGATGCCTGAGGAGAAAGGAGGCAGAACAGAGCCAAGGCAACCAGGATTTCACACAGACCTCTCGGGGAGACACGGGAAAGCGATGCCAAAGATGCAAGTGGTGAGAAACCAACAAAGACAGGGGTGTAGTTTGCATTTTCCTCCACAGGATGCTCCATTTCCACAAGCAGGGGTATGCAAAGACAGCTGAGAGCCTCCAAAATGCTCATCCCAAAGGGTCCTTGTGGCTCAAGCTACCCGGGGTTTGCAGAGCAGCAGCCCTTGGGCAGAGCCTCCTCTTTGCACCCTGGATCAGGGTGGCAGTGAGCAAGCCCTGAGGTGAGATGCACTTCCCAAAAGGCTCCCAGAGTAAAGGCTCTGCCTCCTCACCGAGCTGCCTGGAGCCCTCCTATGCCTCTGGGAGGGCCAGGAACACAGCCAGATTCCAACCCAGCTGAAGCTACCACCTTGAGAAAGGATTTTTATGCACCAAGTTGAACTAGAAGGAAAATACATTCATGCCCAAATCTCCTGCAAACTTAGGATGTGCACAGCTGGCTGTGGGCAGCTTTTGAAGGGCAGCCACAAGGCCATGCTGTCCACAGCCCTCCTGCCTGGTGGCTTACAGAGGTGCCCCTGGGAAGCCCAGGCAGCCCAGCAGTAGCCACTGAGCAGTGCTCCAGGCAGGGCTGGTGGCATGGGGTCCCACCAGCCCAGCGGGATGCTCTGAACCGGGGTTAAAGGCTGCAGCCAGGTCACAGCACTGCTAAGCCACCATTAAACCATGTCCCCAGGTGCCACATCTACGTGCCTTTTAAATCCTTCCAGGAACGGTGACTCCGCCACTCCCCCAGGCACCGCTTTTCCGGTGCTTGACAACCCTTGTGGTGCCAAAATTCTTCCTAAAACACCCAAGCGATGGACAAAACCCATCCACACCGGCCTCTCTGCCACCTCGGACTCTCTGGAGCTGCTGGCGGACACACGGAGCTGCCGAAAGCTGCTCGGCATTTCAAGGTTGACCTCTAGAGGAAGTTTGTGGACGGACGGGCTACGGCTGCGACGGTGACACGAGGGCTGCAGGGCCGAATGGCCGAGGATTTGCAGGTCAGCTGTGCCCCGCGTGTCTGGCAGCCGTGACAAACACAGCTCGGTGTCCCCAGCTCAGGTGTGCTGGGCAGGACCGCACGGAAAAGCATCAATTGCTGCAAATCCGCCGTGTGTCCCCAGGTGCTGGAGACCTGCCCGTCATTTCTGCCCCTGCAGGGCCACGGGAGCTGCTCTCCAACACGGGGGGAGGCTCCCCCGGTCTCTCCCTGCTCCCCACCAAGGGCTCAGCGCTTCCAAAGCCTCACACGCTCTGCTTCCCTCCCACCGCCCACCCCCAGCATCTCTCCCTCTGCTCCAGATTAATCCGTTTATCACCTAAAATTAAATCGAGCCCTGCAGTCTACTGCGCTGTCAAGATGCGAGGGTGTGAACCACATCCCGCTCCGCGGAGCCTTAAAAGGCAGCAGAAAGCTCGGCGTAGGAGATAGGAGTTGTGTGAACATCACTGCGGGCGCTGCCTCAGCCCCGGAACATCCTCCTGAGAGCAGGCAGAGGGGAGAAAAACAAATCCAGCCCTCTCCCTGCCGATTTCATTCCCTCCCTGCTGCCCTTCGGTGCCGTGCCAGTCCCAGAGTGTGACACCCCTGTCCCCGCCGCAGCACGGGACTGCCCGCCGGCCACAGCACCTGCGTGCGGTGCTGAGCAGCACCTTCTGCCCGTGTCCTTGCACATCCCGACTTAACCCTGCCTCCTCTGACTTTTTTCCCTCACGGAGAAGACTTTTTCCCTTCCGTTTCTCCACTTGATAGAGCTGCTGGGAAAAGGGAGCACCGCAAGCATCGCCCTCTGTGCCCCACCGTGCCTGCACTTTCCGCTGGCAAGAGGAGGAGGTGACATTTAAGAGTCTTTGCTTCACGGCTGCCCGGAGAGGATGGAAAACTCATCCACAGCAGCACATGAGCACCCATCAGGGCTTTAGGTCCCATACTGGGTACTTCTTGCCCGCACTGCCAAGCCAAGTGGGGGTTTCTGTGGAGCAGAGATGGTTTGGGATGCAGATCCGAGGGCACCACGGCGTGAAAGGGGCTTGCCCAGGTGAGGTCTCTCCCCCAAAGCCCTTCACCTCCGCGGTGTCTCCTCCCAGCCCCTCAGCCGAGCGCCTCCCAAGGACACAAACGCACTCAGGTTGCCAGATCTCAGACTGCGTGGCCCCAGCCAGCCCCCAGCAGCACCCCCTGCCCAGAAACCTCCCGCTGCCCTCTGTCCTCAGCCCTTGCACCACCCAGAGCAGCTCTCTCCCCTCGCCCGGCGGCAGGAGAAAAGCCCCACGGGGAAGGCGGAGGGGGGACGGCTGCCTTTCTCAGGCTGCAGAGAACACACACGCCCGGCCCAGGCACAGCCTCAGGGGTGCCCCCCAGCCTCCCCCAAAGCCGGCCGTGCGGCAGAGCCGGGCACAGCCCGGTCGCTCCCATCTCCCATCCCCGCAGGAGGCACAGCCCCGGGCACCGACCCAGCCCTGGATGCGCAGGTAGTGCCTGGGGGAGCATCCCGGGATGCTGCCCAGCCATCCAGCCCTACCTTTGCGGAACGGCATGGAGCGGGAGGAGGCAGCGCTGCGCTCGGACGCCTGGGTTCCGCGGGCGCGGACGCCTTCTCTTGGAGATATATTAAAAGAAAAAAATATATATACATATATATATATGTATATTTCTTCTGTATCTCTATTCCTTTCCTTCCTTCTCCTCCTTCTTTCAGAAGGAAACGGATATATTTGGGCAAAGCCCGGCAGAAACCAGCGTCATTCCGAGGGTGGCACTGCAGAAAGGAGGAAGTTCTTGCAGTTTCAGGGTTTTTAACCCTTCGCTTCCCGGAAACAAGCAGGGCTGGGAGGGAGGTGACAGGAACAGGACAAGGAGCTGATGGCCTTAGAAAGGGGTGGACGGCACCGGGAAAGGAGTTTTGAGTTGATTTGTGGTGGGTTTTTTTCCCTTGGTAGGATCAGTACAGAACTGGGTGTGATGGATGTGGGTGTGACATTGGAATTTTGGCCTCCTGCATCACTTATGCAAATTTCTGAGCTCATCAGAGCACCAATCCCATCTGCTTTGTGGTGGCACTGGGAGAAACTGGAAAAATTTGACTGCTTCAGAAACAAGGGGGTCAGAAACTCAGATCCCTCTTTTCAGCATCTCCTGCCCTTGCACAGGCAATTGGAATTTCAGCTCCTGCTGTGCTGTGGATCCTGAGGAGGAGCAAATACCCCTTTCCTGGCATCAGAGGGCTGGGATGAGCCATCAGCTTTGGAACAGCATCAGGTCTGTGTGTCCTCATCTGTGCAGCAGGAGGTGAAGGTGGAGAATTTTAACCTGGGATGGGAGTTTACTTTTACTGTGGTTCCTTCATGCCCTCCCTGGAGGTGGAAAGAGGCATTGGCTTGGAGGCAGCTCAAGAGAAACCCTTTGAACTGTGCATGACTGGACCCCATCCTTTCATCTTGGTGCTTGACAGCGATACCAAGAGCTCCATGCTGTGCCTCTGCTCCCTGCAAAACTGTTTTTCCCTCCTGGAGTCAACAAGACTTTCCTCAAACCATCCCTGGGGTGGTCTAAAGCCTCCCCATCCATCTCCTGCAGGCTCCAACCCCGTCCAGACCACCTCGATGCTCCAGGGGAATGTTCTTCATCCTCCCCAGGGCAAAGTCTGCCAGGTTTGGCTTAACCCTCACTGGAGAAAGCTGTTTAAGCCAGTGGGTGAGGAGCACTCCAAAAAACCACCCCCCAGGCTGTTATGAGAGCTGTGACTCCAACAGGAATGGCAGGGACAGGGACATCAATGTCTCACATGGCTTTGCTGCCTCTGTCCTGCTCAGGGAGTGTTGGCTGCTGCACGTGGAGAGGTTCCTGAGCCCAAGCACCGTGTGAGGAACAAAAGTGTTCCAGACTTGATGGAATGGGCTGCTGGGCTTCTCCCAGCAACTGGAACCAGTCACTGCAGCTGCAGTTTATGCCCTGCCCCTGGAAAACACAGCAGGACAGGCTGGGGGTCTGCCCAAGCAAATTGAGCAGGAAACCATTTCCCTGGGGGAAAATTGTCCCAAAATGGATTTCCCCAGGACATTTAGCAAACTTAAAGAGCCACAGGCTGTGAGAATTTAAGGCAGGTGGGTTGGACACCCACGTGCTGTTGCCAGACAGCCCAGAAGGTAAAGGAGAGTCCCCCTTCACTCCAGGTGTCCCAGCACCCAGGTGGAAGGGAAGGACACCCCAGCCAGGCCCAATGCCAGGGCAGCAGGACCCACGAGTTCTTCTGGTCCACCCCAACTCTAACCCAGTCCTCTGCTCTGGCAAATGAGTGAAATTCCTTGGAGTTATGAGCTTTCAAATCTCTACAAAAAACAAAACCAGATTTTTACAGTTTTATTTCCCAGGATAAATGTGGATTAGCAGTTCATCTCCAGAAGGATATTTCCAGCACATAATTCCAGGGCTTGGCAAAAGAAACTTAATGTAACATATTCAGGGTTAGACCCAAAATGAGCCTCTTATCCATGAAAATCCATGTTTGGATGCTCATGTCCAAGTTTGTTGTTGCCCATAACATCCTGCTCAGTGCCTGCACGTCTTGCAAGGGGCTTAACTCCTTGGAGGATTTTTTTTCCCAACATTGATCTTGCCTGACCACTTCAGCTCCAAAAACTTCCCACTAGGGGCATCCCAGAGTTTTGTAGTTGTGACCAGGACCTGTATTAGAGGATGATGGTTCAGGTCCCCATTAAGGTGCTTCTGGCACCTGGTCCTTGCCCTGGGATTTGTTCCAGTTTTTCTCTGCATTGGCCCAGAAAGATCTCAAATGGGACCATCCTTGGTGTCCATACATCTGCTTTCCATTTTCCAGAAAATTCCAGGAGCCAGCTTCCAAGCTCCAGCCAAGGCTATCACAGGAGTCAGAGCATCACTCCCTATATCAGATACTATTGGGTTTCACCCACAGAAAGCACCTCAGGCATCTCAGTGGTGCCAGGCAGTTTAAATAAGGAGAGGCTTCAAACATAGTCTGGGGGTTTCTGGTGTATGAGGATCCTCACCTCACACTCACAGTTCAACAGCATTTCTGTCTGGCATCTAAAAAGAACAAGTAAAATAGTAATAATTAAAAAATTACTGAGAATCAGGCTGGTCCCAAAACAAGATTCAGATGAAACTAAACAAACTCTGGCCCAGGGCAATGAAATCAGAGCATCTCCCCTCCTGGCAGAGCACAAATGCCATGGCCAGAGAAGGGGGCAGTGGCTCAGCATCACTTGAAGTTTTCAGAACAGGTTGAGCAAACACAGTGGGAAGGGTTTCAGCCAGCACTAATTGTGCCCCAGGGGTGAGGGATGGTCCAGAAAGCTTCCTGGGATCTTCTTAAGTCCTGGTTTCTGTGGGAGAGGCACTTGGAGCCTCAGTGGTTGCTAGCAGCTTTCCCAGCCGTGTCCTGCAGGAAGCTGACTCCAAAGGAAACAGAAGCATAATTTAATGGCCAGTATTTTAGGGGTTGTTTAGTCAGAACTGACTCAGCAAAGAATCCTTTTACCTGTCTCACAGGTTTAAAACCCATATTTCATAGAAACTTGGAAATATTTGGGTTGGAATGGATCCTAAAGACAACCTAGTTCCAAATCCCCTGCCATGGGCAGGGACACCTTCCGCTATCCCAGGTTGCTCCAAGACCTGTCCAACCTGGCCTTGGACACTTCCAGGGATCCAGGGGAAGCCAGAGTTTCTCTGGGCAGCCTGTGCAAGGGCCTCAGCACCCTCACAGGGAAGAATTCTTTCCTCAACTTCATCCTTAAGCCCAGAAAAAACTCTTCATCCAGGATGGAGATTTAACTTGTCCTCCCCACCTTGCACTGAATCCATCTGTGAGCACAATCAGGCTTTGCATCGAGGGGCACAGGGGTGAAATGAGCTGCTCTGCACATCCTTACATATTCCCAGCCAGGAAATCAGTATTGAGCTGTTCTTCCTTTCCAGTTACTGAGATAATGGGTGGGAGCAGTGTGAGACAGGAACGTCAGTGCTTTCAGCCTGAGCACCAGTCACGGGGATCTCCTTCCCTGCAAGGCTTGTACTCTAAGCAAATAAGGGTGCAAACAGCTCCTTTGAAATATTTATAACATTTGGAATGACTTGCATGGCACAAACCCAAGGAAGATGAGGGTGCTGGGAACTGCTGGCGCTGGCTACACCAGGGGACTTGCTTACATTTGGATTGATCCAGCTTGCAAAGTTCTGTCTTGTCCTTTTATAAGATGTCTGAGTGCTCTGGCTGGCTCTCCTCCTCCTCCTCCCCTGGGTTACACGTTGCCTGCAGGTCTTGCTTTCCCCATCAGCATCAAGCCCCTTTTCCCACTGCTCAGCTGTTCCCTGGCTGAGCTGCTGTGGTCACCTAAGCCAATCTTCAAGGTCTCCCTTCAGTGACCCAGCACTGGCCATTACACTCCTGCTTTCAGCCCATGCCCAGGTTTTCGAGGCCTTTGCTGGTCCTGGCACGCTGCAGGCACTGGAACCCAGCTCCCTTTCCCACAGAGAGCCCTCCCCACCTGCTGATCTCCAGCCTGGTGCCTCAGCCTTGCAGGTTTAGCCAGGGAAAGCTGCAGAGAGGCTCATGGCCTGTTCCTGCTGGGAGAACAGGCAGCACAACCAGGTCATCAGGGCTTAAAATGCAGAAGGGACCGAGAACAATGAGCTTTTGGAGAGTTTACTGCCAACCTCCCCCTTGTAGCCTGACCTGGAGAGATTACTTTTATTAACCTCTGGTATTAGTGCTGGCATCTTCATATCACAAAGATTAGGTGCTCTATAAAGGTGTGGAGACAAGATTGGATTAGAGAGATGCAGGTCAAAGACTTAGGACAAGGAGAAATGGCTTTAAACTTACAGAGGGCAGGGTTAGATTAGAGATTAGGAAAAAATTCTTCCCTGTGAGGGTGGTGAGGCCCTGGCACAGGGTGCCCAGAGGAGCTGTGGCTGCCCGTGGATCCCTGGAAGTGTCCAAGGCCAGGCTGGACAGGGCTTGGAGAAGCCTGGGATAGTGGAAGGTGTTGGAATGGGAATATCTTTAAGGCTCTCTCAACACAAACCATTTTGTGACCAGTTAGTCTTGGTCCTTTGCAGAGCTCCAGATCCTGGTCTCCTGTTTTGCACAATTTTCAGCTTTTGGGTTTTGGAGAGAAAGAACTGGACAGCGTTTCCCAGGAGTGATCTGCAAGCAGTAATAACTGCAGCTGTCAGGTACAAACCTTCCTGGCTTCTCTGCTGCTGCCAGCTCCAGCAGGTTTCTAAATTTGATTTTGCTCTTTCCACGCAGGAAATTCACTTTCCCTTCTCCATTGATTTCTGTGGCTTTGAACTGCTACCACACACCCACCTGGCACTGAAGAGGAAATGTCACATTTGGAGAAACATCTGCATCCTTCTTCTGATACATCAAGAGTGACAGATAATCAATTCTATTTCACACAGTCCAGGTTTGCTGAGGCAAATCCTTGCCCTGCAGTTAACTCCCCGTTTTTTAAAACAGGAAAAAAGAAAAAAAAGATGTATTGATTTTATGATGCCAACACCAGTATTTTTTAACATAAAAGCTGATAGCAGCCTCAAATTTCCAGGCTTTTATGTTCCCCAACACTGCAGGAAAAACAAAAACCATCATGCTTTGTGTTGTGGTTTAAAGGACAACAACTTTTTTTTCTCCTTCCTGGGGGGGGTTCTTTGTTTTCCTACTTCCGCCGGGACAGTTTCCAGCAGAGGTGAGGAGCCCACGGATTGGCTAATTTTAAGATGGGCACCTCATGTAGCCACTTGAAATTAGAGGCGTCTTTGCGAAGCTTACATTTTTTTTAGGAGCGGGAAGTTGGAAGCCCTCTTCGACTTCCGCCCGCGTGGAAGGTAACTCCGGCATGGCCCAGGCCGGCCGCTCCGGGCCCCAGGGCCTGGCGGCCGTGCCGGGTTTCC
>VZTR01008866.1:479774-498119 GCA_013400775.1 Chaetops frenatus
AAGACTTGTGTCACATGTGAACTAATATCCTTTCTGGGCGGGAGTTCACAGTGATATGGATTCTACAAGAGACTTATGCTTCTTGTGGGAAAAAATCTCCATGGTGAGACAAGAGAGACTCTTCTTCCAATTGGACTGATGAAAGCCTATTTCAAGAGTGGTAAATTGACCAGGGGTTTTCTAAGTTTGTTTCTCTGTGTTGTTGGTGAGAAGGATGGTGGTAAAGGAAGATAAATGAGGTGGGAGAAAGGAACCATCTTGGGTGAGGGGCTGGGGGGAGGAAGAAGAAACCACCTGGGGGTTGATTTTGATTCTGTTGTCTTTTGTTAATAAACTATTTTTATCTTTGAAGGTTAGGCCTGTTTTGCATTTCTCTTAATCCTTATTCTCATAAAACCACTACACGACACCCTCGCCTGGTGTGAGCAGGCGAGCAGGTGAATCTGAAACCGCTACATTAAATGGTGTTTCCGCCCGGTTTCGAACAAACCCATGACACTTTGCCCATGAATAAATCTGCCTGCTGGATAGAAATAAAACAAAGCAAAACACTTTTAAATGATCAGTTAAAAATCCAAATGAAGAAAGGGGAGGAAACACATGACTAGTATGTGATAGCTGAAGATATTTTCAGAACTAAATTTCCTTATTAGCCCTGAATACCTGACTTCCTCAGAAGAGCTGAGTCCCTGCAGGTGAAGGTGATACTTCTGGGACAGTGTCTCTGGATGCAATGGAGTTGTGTTACATGGGATGATGGGCAGGGCTGTAACTGGTGCAGGGAGATGGATCTTCCTCTGAAATTTGTGCTTGAAGCAAAGCCCTGAATCCCAGTTTGAGTACATTTCATTGCCACAGGATTATTTCCCTGGAAAGGGTCTTTAAATTTTGCTGTTTGAGGGCAACATCCCTTCCTACAAAGAGGGAAGACAAGACATTGGGAATTGCTCCAGCTCACATCCTCTCCCAATGGTAACTCTGCATCACTGCAACTGCACAAACCCAGCGCTTTCCCAAAGGGGAAAAACACAAAACCTCACCAGTTTTTACTCCCCATCCTCCCAAGAGGAGCTCGGTGTGTTTTGCCAGAGTATCACTGGAGTTTTGGTTCACAGTTGCTGTACAAGTTTTACAAGTTCAAAGCTGAGAAGTCCAAAAGTTCTACCCAGCTTTGTGCCTGCGGCAGAAGGTGGAGAAACCCAAGATGAGTTGAAGACCTTTGTCTTGGCAGGACCATGTGGATTCCTGAGCTGTTGACTTGCTGCAAGCTCTCAAATGGAGGCCAGAGATCAACACCTTAGAGACTGGGAGAGGAAAAACAACTCAGGGGCTGTGAAGTGGCAAGATGCTTAAAACCTGCTTTGAAAAAAACCTCACATTCTTCCCAAAGGAGGAATAAGAAGTAGGAGAGAAGAACGGAAAGGATTAGGCATCTTTCTGGGAAAGATCTTGTTTTCCATAGAGCTGAGGGTGTCTTGGGCTTTAAGCATGTGCTGCAGCTGCTGGGGCTGCCAAAGCAGAGCAGGGGGATGTCCTGCATGGGAGACAGGGCCTGGTGGGTGCAGGACATTTGTGCTCTGTTCCCTGATTCCCACAGCTACGGGGCTGAAAGCTTGGGGTGGGTAATGTTGTTTGGACACAAGACGTTTCCTTGGACACAAGACAGAAGGCTGTGTTTTTACATTTCTATACTAACAACCCCGTGCTCTGGGATTTCCCAATTTCCCGATGAGAAAAAAAGAAAAGAGGAAAAGCCATAAAGCCACAACCATGAGCTCAGCAGGGATCAGGAACTGGGGTATGAGAGGAAACCTCTGCAGGAGCACACACATTGTCCCTTCTTCAACTTACAGAATGTTTCCTTTGGCTTTCATACCTGTTCTTCCATTGCACCTTTTCCCCTTCAATGTCAATTTCCCTCCATTCAAATGGGATTTTCCTCACTGACATGGAAAGCTGTATTTGTACGTGTGTACAAAAAGCCACCAGCAAGACCCAGCCCCACCTGACACAAACAGGCAGCAAGATCCCTAAAGGAGCACAGGTGGGAACAGGACCACATTTGTATTTATTGTCAGCTACTGCACAGTTCTGGATAAAGCACCAAACACAGGCACACAGACAGGGAGTTTATAATTAATTTTCTCTCTTCAGGAAAAGAAGTGAAAGACTTTGAGTTTGCCCACCTTTTTGTCAAGCACTTAAAAGTCCTGCAGAGTTAACAGCATTTTTTTTTCTCCTTGCCACTAACTTGCTGAGCTGCACCTCGAGTGACACAAAATAATTTTTTTTGCAATGAATAGGAGGTAAAATCATGCTGGACATTCAAGGCAAGCAGCACCTGTAACCCACTGACCTGCAGAAAGAGAAAGACAATCTTACCAACCCAATTTCTCATTTAGAAGAAGCTTCAGAGTTAATAAATCCTTCAGTGAGGAGGAAAAAGGAGCAGCTACTCCTTTATTGCTCCTGACAGAAGGCAAGAGTATCTCTAGGATTACATCCAGGGCTGCCCAGGGGTTAAGGCCTGGCAGTTCTGGCTGATCTTATGAGCAACTTGTATAATTACCAGTTTTTGCATCCTTAAAAAATTCTGTCATCCTCTCTGAAGCAGGAAATGTCACTAAAGTCTTTCCAGGAAAATGTTCATTTTTGAGCAAGCTGGTCTGGTGGAAAGTGTCTCTGCCCATGGCAGGGGTTTGGAACTTGATGGTCTTTGAGGTCCCTTCCAATCCAAACCATTCTATGATTTTATGATTCAAAACAAGGTAAAGCAGGTGATTTTATCCACTAAACTACATCACAGATAAAAAAAACCCCTGTGTTCACATATTAAACACAAAGTCAAGGGCCATGTGTCCTGCCAGGGGCTGCCTGACCATCTCCAGCTGGACTCCAGAAGTTCCACAGGCAGAAGCCAGTGGTGGTGTGTGAGGATAAACCAAAGTGATGGATGATAAAGGCACTGGGACTGCTCTTTAACTGCTCTGCAGCTCAAATAAAATCACAGCATTACAGGGCAAGAGGGAAGTCTTTTATTGAAAGACCTGTCTATAGGACACACCAAAAAAATTCCCAAGCCCAGGTGCTACTTTCAAACCCATCTGTGAAGAATCTACACCTCCACAGAGCAGCACAACAGAAATCCAAATCTCCTGGCTGTGTCCTCTCATTGCTCAGCGATAGCAAATTAACAGAGCACACACTGCTAGACACAATCAATCCCTGTTTGTCTTTAAGGACAATGGCCTGATCACTCAAAGGCAGGAATTCCCCTAAGGACTCAATCATTACAGTACTGAACTCAACTGCTACAGAAAGTGCTTGTAAGCAACACTAGGTCCTCCATGATCACAAGCAGTTCCTGCTTTTTTGGGAGAAGGAATAGGGTTACTCTTGCACCCAGCTAGGAACATGTAGCCAGATGTATCCATATATGCAACTCAGCTGTGTGGGTGTTCTTGCTCTCTTCTAATTTTTAGAGAATCTTAATTTCAGTTCTGTGAGTAGCTAATCCTGGACGCTTTTTATGAAGGACAAGAAAATCATCAGCAGCAGTCAGCTTGGCTTCACTGAGGGGAAGTCATGCTTGACCAGCTTGAGAACCTTCCACAGCAAAAGACCGGCCTGGCAGAGGAGAGCTGTGGGTATTGTCTACCTGGACCTCTGTGAGACTTCCAAACATTGCTGTCTGTAAGATCCTCCTCACAAAGAAGCTCTTGAAGCTGCAGGAGCAGACACCAAAACCTGAATGCCTGGTCCGCAAGTGGCTCAGGGTCTGGCTGGAGGCCAGCAGCTGTTGGTGAACTCCAGGGGTCAATGCTGGGTCCAGCCCTCTTTTAACACCTCGGTTAAAGCAAATTTGCAGATCACTTAAACTGGGAGGAGTGGCAGCTACCTCACAGGGCCATGCTGCCACCCAGAGGGACCTGGGCAGGTTGGGAAGAGGCTGGCAGGAACATTTTGGAGCTCAACAAGACCTGCCAAGTGCTGTACCTAGGGAGGAGCAATCTCAGGCAGAAATATGGGATTTAATTCAATGTAACGTAGGGTGAATCTTAGTCTTGCTCAGGGTCTCTAGCACCAAGTGCTGTAAGGACTGAAAGTTCTCACTCTGTTATTAGACTTCTGCTCGTGGAGCAAGAAGGATCTCAGAGTTTAAGATCCTCCTTGAAAACTTCCATATTTGTCTTTCTATCTTTAAGAAAATGGTATGAGGTTACAACATGTGTTTTCTCTTGCACAGAAGGGTAAAATACCCCAACACACTCAAGTCTCCCACAGTAGCTTGATTTCAGATAAGCCCCTCCTAAGGCAACCACTTACATGGACTGCAGTACATGAATTACATCTCCTTCTGAACCCAACTCAGAATCCAATGCTCAAGGCTAAGAGACTTTACCATTTTCTGTTGCCAAAATGAAAAGCACCTCCATGAGGAATGTGGGTTTTGGTTGCACAGTTGCAAGTACAGGGGAATAGGGGGCAATTCCAGCTCTCCAAACCATCTTCTGCATGTCGTTGCACAAAATATTTCTTGTACCTGCTTCTCTCCCTCCATGGCTATTCAGACAGAAAGTTCTTTGGGGCAAAAACTCTCACCTTTCATGTAGCAGAGGCAAAGCAAACCTAAATTTTGACAATAGTGATGTTAAAAATGTCCCCTGCAAGTTCCATCTCACATCAGATTTTAGTCTGACACCGAGCAGGCAAAGTGATAAACTGACAGGTGAAATTCAACAGAGTTTAAGTGCAGAACAGTGCAGATGAGAAAATAAATCATAACCTATGTGCTTAATGATGGGCTCTGAAATAGCTGCTACTGCTCAGCAACAACACCTTGGGGTTGTAACAATTAGGAAAGTAATCAAGTCACTAAATCCCCACTATTAAAATAGTAGCCAGTGTTCCCAATTAGGAAGAGAACAAGGCAGCAAACGCTGATGCCAATGGGCAAATCCCTGTTCTTAAGACCTCAAGGCTGTTAATGCACCAGGTACCTCATTCAGCTCCGGGCTGACACGTGCTACACGTCTCTCTCAGCTTCCTGGTGCCTTCAGGACACTCAAATCTCTCTAAGTAGGCATCTAATCTGAATTCCCAGAAGCAATGAACAGTTCACACTTAGCCCAAGAGGAGATGCAGTTATTCAACACACTAGAGAATCACAGCTTTTACACAGGTGCTTAAGTCAAGGAATTAAAGCTTAAATTAAGGAAATTATAACCGAAAAATACCCAATGCTTCACCTGGAGCACTATAACCAATCCTGCACTGTCAGTAAGGCAAATGTTTTTAACAGCCCATCATCCTCTTTATTTTCTGTGAAATCAGAACCTTTTATGGGCACCACACAAAAAGAGAAACAAAAATGTTATTGCTTCAGACCAGTCACCACGTACGTACATGACAGAAGGAGGCAGCTGCAGAATTTCTAGGGTGTAAAGACAAACCACCAAATAAAACTTGATAGATGCAAAGAGCTCCATATTAAGTGCTGCTGAGCCTTTGGAAAGGGCACTGATGAATCAGAGGAGAAAAAGGGATGTGTAAGCAGGAAGAGCTGGAGGTGTTAGATAAAAAGTCATTTGAGAAACTGCTAGAAATAGAAGACAGTGGCAAGATTCCAGAGGAGGCCAATTCTCCTGCAGAGAAGTAAATTCAGAACCAAATTTTTCCAGGCATGCAAGATACAAACATGCCTGAGGAAGTCTGAGCCAACACATTAGGAGTGTTGAAGAACAGGAGGCAGAAGGTGCATTTGCAAACAAATGCTTCCTGCTAAGGAGCTAAATGAGGTCTGACCACAGTGCTCAAGGAGTGTCTGAACCTCTGCAGGTTTCCACACCTGTGCAGGGGTTGGTTTGCAACAGCTGTGGCCACCTGCTTACACATCTGGCTCCACTGTCATGTTTGTACAGTACCTACCACACACATGGGACTCAGGGGATGTAGGTCTGCTCCAGGTTTGCTTGCTTTCATGTCCCCATGGTACAGAAAAATACTCCATTTATAGCATAAATCTCCTACACAAAATACTAAATGAGCAAACCCTCTCCCCTACATTTTCATGGGTAAACTTTACTCCTGTCTTCAACCACAGTAAGGATTCTTAGAACAAAATGGTTCAAAAGTTGCCAATAAAGCCATTATCAGCAAATGGAAAATCTCCAAGTTATCAGACTGGAAGCTCAGAAGCTGATGCTGAAAAGCAGAACAGCTGGTTAAAGGCACAAAAAACAGTCTGTGTACCTCAGGAAATGCTTACAGCCGAGTCAGTCAAGAGGTATTTGCTGAAATAAAAGCCATACATAAATAAGCCAAACATTGCTCAAAGCTAAGTCATGTTTCAAGCTAAGTTCAGATCACACAAAATCTGTTACCAGTGGTTAAACTTTCTAAGACAGCCACTCCAATTATTTGAGTACCACAAGCAAACCTATGCTAATTCATACCAGACTCATTGCTTTGTTTTACCACACAGCAGCAAAAACCTTAAAGTGTTGCTCTAAGTCAAAGAGTAAACTAAGAGCAGAGGCAGGAACAGAGTCCAGATTCTGTTTTTGCCCCAAGTCCTGTGGTTTTGGTGTCAGGCCTGTTCCTCACCTCGGCTGCAGTGAGGATGGATTAGAGATAGT
This sequence comes from Chaetops frenatus, assembly GCA_013400775.1. Taxonomy (NCBI): domain Eukaryota; kingdom Metazoa; phylum Chordata; class Aves; order Passeriformes; family Picathartidae; genus Chaetops; species Chaetops frenatus. Next base: position 486,413 of record VZTR01008866.1, read on the forward strand.
GCCAACTCGTGGTGCAGAAGTGCCCAACTGAGGGAAGGCCTTGCACAGCACAAGAGCAGAGTAAGGAAGCCAACACACAGCAGGTAAAATACCAAGTTTTTTTTTAAATTCTGTTTTACAAGCATTTGTACAGAGGTTGGCGGAACACAAGTGGACAAAATAAGCGAAACACAAGACCCAAGGGTTTGTCATAAAAATCTGCAGCCAAAACTCAATGAATGGGCAAAAACTGGAGATATTCACAGCATTGAACTACAGGCCTGTCCCCCCTCCCCCCAGTCCGTGTGTGTAACAGGAAGAGGACATCCAGCATCAGCTTTCAAACAGCTTAAAATGCCCTCAGGGCTCACAGCCATTTCAGTATCTGCACAATTCTGGGTGCAATGGGGCACAGAGGCAACTGCCACCATTGCAGAGTCACCTCTTGCCAACTCTTTGTCACACACTGTTCCCAAATGAAAAGCAAACATAAAACCAGAAGCAGAGAGCTGTGCACTATTTTACATCCCGTTGAAAATAAGAGTAGTAGTGTTTAGTAGTTTAGTTTGTCAGCTCTTCAGATTTTCATGAGAACTTCCCTCCATGGCCTCCTACTTGGAAAACTTCCACAGGCACTCCTTCCCAAAAAGGAAAAAAAAAGCCGAACCCTGATGGTATTTGAATTCAAATATAGAAATATACACAGGGAGAGCAACTGCCAAGTCTGAAATGATTAAACAAAGTTAGCTGCCCATGGGTTAGAGAAGTGAGATTCTGACTGACAGCTGGCCAGATACAGGAAGGAGTTTCCCTTCTCCCTACCTAATGACCTGTGATCAGTTATCCCTGGATATTCCCAGCACAGACTGCCTGACAGCACAGAGCTCCTGCTAAGAGTCCATTAAATGCCTTCCTCTTTCCATTTCCCTGGATTAAACATGGATTTTCTTTTGATCTGTGAAGACAGACTCAATCCTTGGTATTTTAGTCTCCATTCTGGCAGAGAAAGCTTTGTCCTGGAGTCAGGAGAACAAACCCGCTGCAACTGTCCAATGACACAAATCACTGGTGGGCAGAGATGAGGACTCAGGAGAGCAAGGCTCTATCTCTAGGAGAGACCATCAGGGAAGAGAAGATCATAGCACACAGTCCTTGTCCAAAGCTTCACACTTACTGTGGATCCAGCACAGGGACTCCATCATGAAGCATCAGAACAAAGAAAGCAGGAATACAAAGTATCTCCTCAGCAGTGGGTTTTCAACAGAGCAAAGTCATGTGAAAGCTCAAAAAAACCAGGATCCCCAGAGCAGAAAGCCAAAATGTGCAATTCAAAACCACACAGACGAGAATCTTACTTTCAAAGGGCTTTATATTACAAAAAACCAGAAGTCACAACGAATGTGTAAAATCCATTCAATGAGGCTTGTTTCCAGTCTGCTAGGAAAGCTACTTTTCTCTTCTTTATTCCCAGCCTACTGCTGAAAACGTGATTGCCAAAACAATGACACCTCGAGCTAGATTTTTAAAATCAAACTTGTTCTGCCAGATCCAGCACTCTGAACTTGTCCAGGTTGTAGAAACAAGCCTTCACCACTCTGCCTCCAAAATATCTTCCATTTAGATCCACAACAGCTGGAATTGAAACAAAGAGCAGATCAGCAAGCAGCAATTCAGTCAAATAAACATCTCTTTAAACAGCTTGACCAGTAAAACTTTTTAATCTCTCCATAGAAGTTAACTCTGAGGTTCACAGGACACAATTTAGGATCCTACCTTTGATGGCAGATTCAACCCGTTCAAACTCCAAAAATATCCTTACAGCTTCATCATCAGGGGCACCAGGGATCTGAAACAAAACAAAAACCCCAAGGCACAAGTAATTAGAACAGTAGCAAAAACATTGTTTTCAATTACTGTTCTTCACAAAGGCAGTGAAAAGAACAAAATAAAAAGGTTCCAAAAGCACAATACTAAGAGATTTCTGCACAGTCGCTATTATTAGAAGCTTGTATCTTACAGAAAATCCATCATTCCAACACAGTAAAGGACCCTGAGAGATCTATGTATGAACCTTTAGGCAGTAACACACCAGTTGTGAGGGACAAGTGCCCAGTTTACTTTCAGAGCAGCCAAGACAGATTGTCTCTTACCTCAAAGATGACACATTTCCCAACCTTGCCATATTTCTCACATTCCTCCTTAGTTTCAACTTCAAGGTCTTCATCCACCTCCCCAGCACCCACCATGTTCTGAAAGTCAAAGAATAAATCCAACTCACTGGATGGAGTCTGTGCAGGTGATTGTGCAGACAAATCATAGATGTTCTGTGAACTGTGACCATGAATACTTTAAAAGCTTATGAGCTACAGGAGGAGACAATTTACTGTCCCTAAGACAAGGGACCTGTACAATTTAAAACAGAGCTGATTTAAAGTCACAGGTTGTACCCCAGGAAGTCATATGATTTCTCCAGAACATCAAACAATCTCATTGGTGCAGGCCAGAGCCATTGGAACTGTGCAGAGTCTTGTACCAGGAACAGAAGTTTAAACATTTCAACACCAAGATACATTCCCTTACTCCCAACTTACCCTCAGTAAGACCACTTTAGTTGGGCATTTCAGTATCTCAGTCAAGGGGTTGGAATCTGCCTTCTTGCCCGTTTCTGTTTGAAGACAGAAGAGTGAATCAGGGAATAATTTAATATTAAAGCTCAATTAGGGACTTTTATCAGAATCTTGTAGATCAAACAACAGAATATAAGTCACAAAATGTAATTTCATATTGGTGAGGAACAGTTATTCACAATTTGTAGCTACCTGGAATGACAGTAAGCAGAAAATCAATTCCAATGATGTGAATTAAGCAAGAATACTGACAATGAACTATTTCTTTGAGGGAAATAATTCATAAGCTCAGAACTTTATCATAAGAAGTAGAAGACTAAAAGTCTTCTGACTTCCACCACTTGTGCTCAGAAGCCTGGATGCTGTCCCTAGATCAGACACGAGCAGGGAAATGAGAGCAATGTCTACAGGATGTGACAGGGAAAAAGCCATCAGAGCAGGATCAGCCCTGGAAATGAAGATGCTTCTCAACACTCAAGGAGGACAACTGATGGAGGAAGGGGAGGATGAACTAAAAAGATGCATACAGGGTCACTTTACAAAAGGATAAAAAAAGGTAAATTTCCACAAGAATGGAAACAAGTAGTTTTTCCAACTGCAGTATTTTCAACAAGGACAGATAATAAACAGAAACCCAGGAGCTTGATTTCTCACAGACTTGGTGGAGGACACAATTACCTTTCTCTTGAGATTCGCCAACAATGATCTTGCCACCCCTCTTGCTCGTTTTCTCTACTGACAGTGCTGTGCTGAGCCCCTGTTCATGTTTGCCCAGCCCCTGGCCCTCTCTGAAACCATACTTCTGCATGATTTTGTGAGCTACTGTCCCTCTGCAAAGAGAAAAAAAAAATCTGTTCATAAAGGTTTCTTCCACAAAACATTAACACTGCAGTTCTCCTGAGTGTTCAAATAGTCTACCTCCTGAAATTTCCTTACACAGAAAGGACAAGAGCTTCTACAAGTTACATGACTTTTTTCTAAGCAAACAGCTAAAAAGTCTGGCTATGTAAGGTTGAAAGGTTATAACACCAAGTCACAGAAGAAATAGCCAATAGTGTGGTCAAAGCAAGGCAGGCTGGGTCAGATTTTTAGCCCTTCCTTCAATGAAGTGAAGGTCCCATGGTACTGCTAACTAGAGGTCCAACAGTACCAAGTTTGGTCATCTTTTTCTGGACAGTTAGAAAACCCCACCAAACCGAAAAATGAGGTCTCTGAGCTGTTTTTAGCTATAGATTCATCTTCACTTTGTTGCCACAGGAGTAACACAAGCATCACCTACAAGGCAGGAAAGTAAATGGGCAGATTTGCAGCCACAGCTGCTTCATTCATGGAAATACACCCTGAATTTTTGAACAAAGCAGAGCTGAAATGATTTGGAGCATCAATTTGCTGGTATGTAGCAATTTTAAGACAAAGCTGGAAAAGAAACCTAGAGGAATTAACATGCCACCTATGCTTTCCTGTACACCCATTGTTTGGCTCATACAGGCCATAAACACTTAATGCTGGAGTGTGGCCTAAAAGCCCAGCCTTGAATGCAACCACCTCAGATGTGTTTCCCTCAGTCCTGTCAATGCACATTTTTTCCTGCATCCTGCCACTTTGGACTCTCTGAACTCACCCTAACCACATCCATGCAGTGGGTTGTGCTCTTTTCTCCTGACAAATTATTTCAGCTTTTGCTTTCTACCACCTTCCAATGCCTTTTCCAACACAATGTCACTCATTTACCCCATGTTGGCGAGGAAGGAGTTGCTGGGTCCCGTGGGGGAACGAGGTCTCTCTGGCTCATCATACACTGGAGGAGGAATTGCTGCTTTGGAAGAAGGTGCCCGAGGCCTTGACTCCTCCTCATACGGGAAAGATGCCACAGCTGGAGAAAACAGAAACTCTTGGTTTATTTCAATGAAATCCTAACAATCTATGAAAAGGTGTTCCACATAAACCCGAATCAGAAGAATGTCTCCTTTGCACATGCTGTTTTAACATCCCCTCATCTCTCTCTCTCAGAAACAACAATTTGAGTTATTCTGGATTTTCCTCATTGGGTGTAGATTTCCACAGCTCTACAATGCATTTATTAACCTCTTATTAAATGGAGAAAAGGACATTAAGAGGCCACCTGCACCACAAAGAGTTTATCCAGAGGACAATCTACCATTCATCAGGAACAGAATTATGACAAAAATGGATCGATGCACACAACTCAAGGCCCAAGGACTGTAACAAAAATACACTGTACATTTGCAGAGAAGAGAAACCAGTCTATTAAAATGAACAAATGCAACTCATCTCACTAGGAATTTCTGACCTGAAGCTCTTTCTGGGTATGGAGATGGATCTGGATATCTCAATCATACTGGTTAGATTATTAAATCACCTTCCACAAACAAGTCAACTGGCAAAATTAAAAAAAAAGTCTACAAAACACTAGAAAAGCTCACATGGATTTATGAACTTCTATCAGACTGATCTAATTTTAGAATATTTTCTTGTACATTAGCTCTTGTATCTTATCAAATACAAGGTCAGACATGAAGCTTGAGGATGTTATATGAGGAAAAAGAATTCCTATTTAAACAGCAGATGGACTGTACCATGGGACTTTAGCTACACCAAGATTTTCTTGTTTTCTTCCAGCCTGGATTTGAGCATCAAGTAAGAAGCCATACAAAGCTTTCTTTGTGGGACCATGTCACATTTGAAAAGCTCTCCCCTTAAGGATATTTTTACTATTTCCAGCTATATTTACTTTTCCTTGACAGCACTCAATTGCTCTTAATTATTTACTCAAAACAATGTCTTTCTGTTTTGAATGTTTACACGTGTCAAATGCTTTCACTGTGGTATCATTCACTTAAGCTGTGGGGGTTTTTTTTACATTTCAATATTCTCATAAATAAAATGAGGACTCCCAGAGGAAAGTTGATGCACATAAAGATTCTTTCTTCTTACTATTTTTTAAAGTACACAACATACAGTAAATTATTTTAGTTTTAAAATTTACAACAGTTAGATGTGAAAAAAAAGGGAATGGTTTCATTCCTATAGCAAAATGATGCCATCTCGTGGACAACTGAGATCCTCACACCACCACTGCACACAAATCTCTTCAGCTAAACTGCATTTCCCTGAAAAACTTAAAAACTCTGTCTGTAGTGCATAACTCCTTCAAAAAAGATATTCAGTAAGCACCTCCTAAAGGAAAGAGCAATGGAAAAATTCCTCCTCTACACTGTGGAGGTTCCTGGTCTACCCAGAGAAACCTGCCTGTGACATTTCCTTGTTCACATCACAAGTGAGCAGCTGCACATGGTTTTAAGAGCCCACTTTGCCAAACCACTTGTCCAGAATCCTTCAGAACAGAGGTGTGAAGCAGGGCAGCATGACAGGTCCCCCACAGCTTCCCACAATGAACAAAGAACTTCTTCATGTCCTGCTGCTACAAAGAATCCAATGGGAAAAGCAGGAGGACTAAACTGAACAGAAAGTTGAGTGAGAAATTAACACTGCTGGGTTTAGAGAAGAGGATATTGGAGCACTCACGTTCTTTGTCCTTCTCAACGAGAGAAGTGGGTGGTGCAATGGCAGCTCCTCCCATACCTATGAGCAAAATGGAACATAACACATTTGGAGGATATCACAACAGACCTCAATTATTTGCTGTAACTTTGTCGCTGAACAAAAATAAAGACTAATTTTGTTTATCTAAAGATGTGTTTTTGATCCACATCACCTGAGAAGCCCTAAGGGCACTGAAGTAACAAATACAGGAATGAAATGCTACAACAGTGAAAACTCGACAGGGATTCTCACAGCCTGATTTTATGTCATGCCTCACCCTTTCCCTGGAACCTACACCATGCAGGAACTTACAACAGGCATCTACAAACTAAGGTTAAACAGAGGTATTTCCACAAATAATTTGGCTGCTGTCTGCCTCCATGGAAAAATACCAGTCTTCTGCATTGTATTATGTTGTAATAAAATGCAAGATTTATTCTAAAGGCTCAGAATTAACAGAGTACTCATGTGAGGACAGAGAAATACAGAATCTGTGAATAAGAAACAGGACTGTGAATTCCCCTCCCTCTTTTCCTCCTCTCTCCAGACCAAAACCATAAGCAGTTCCCTTACTTCTTTTCCGTCTCTCCCTTTCATAGTCTTCATCTTCATCAGAATCTGGATCTGGTCTTCTTGAAAACCCACTGGCTTCATGTCTGTCTTTACGCCTTCTAGGAGACACAGCAAGTTAGGATGAGAAACCACTGAATTTAACTCTCTGCTTAAATTTGTGATCCCACCTTTGCAGGGTGAACTACTCTCCTCCATCCAACTGCCATTTAACATGTTTCCCATCAAAGTGCAGGTAAACACTTTCATCAGTTTCTTTGCTCTTATACTTATGAGGTACTTTTGGTAAAACATAAGATGGATCCAAAACACCATTTTTCACTTGCAAGTCAACCAAGAAGAATGTAGGGAAAGGAGGAAGCACCTGAATAAATCTTGTCCAAACAGGCCAGAGTGACTGAAAGACTGCAGTGGAACAAGTGTTGCATGGAACAGAGAGCAAGCTAACAGACATTAATTAATCACCCTGCTTTGGACAGAATTCCTTTTACATTTCCCATCACAAGCCATACATAATAATATCATTTACTCAATAAAAAAATACCCTCATGCTTAAACATCAGATTGCTGAGAAGCTTGCTTGGCAATTAAAATAAGATTCAGGCACAACTTCTAACGTGAAGTAAGGAATGCTTCAAGATTTGTTTGCACTTCAGCTGTTATCTAATGTGATCAGGAAATTACTCATTTGAATACTTTACAACAAAAAGGAAAAGCAACTTTCCTCAAAAGTTAAGAGCACAACCTAGTGCATAAATCAGATCTCATTCCTAGCAGAGCCACCAAAACTGTGCTAAAGGATGCTAAAAACAGATCTACTGTGGAACCACACAGAATTTCTGAATCTCTACACTGTGAAATCAAAACAAATGTACAGCCTGGACTCCCAAAGCACACATCTGATGCAGGTTTGGCTGAGATTGTTTCCCTAGCTTGAAATCAGAATTCATTATGCATTCTTCACTTCTTTTCTCTAATGTTTATATGTATAAAGACTCTTGGCCCACATGTAAGTACAAACACGACCAAAAAGCACTGAGTGCTGAAGCTATGGGAATGACATCCCAGATTCCTGAGGTCTTGCATGCCAGTAGGGCAGAGCCTCAGACATTCCTTCTCCATCAAAACAATTGAGATATAACCAAGAGAAGACAGAGAAGTCCCAATGACTGGAAATAGTAATTTCCACAATCTAAACAGGGCACAGAACTGTAATTCCAGACTTCAGATGATTCATACTGTGATGCAGATGGCTTACTCACTTCACTTAAAATGAGCAAATGTAATCTCCTGTCTGGTTGGCAGACATTTTACCACTTAAAACAATCAGATACTGAATCTGCATTCAACTTCCTTAACATGATTACAGAGATTTCTTATTTCAGGGAAAGGGCATTAAAAATAAAGTAGCATTTTCTTTTGTCCAGAGACAATAGGATAATAAACACGTAATTAACTTACTTAATAATTAATTTACTGACTGCAGAGTACTAAAAAAGGAAATGCAACTATGCCTCTCAAAGGCTGTGCTAGCTACATTTGAAACTGAATGCATTCATGGATCAGTTTGTAGGTTTTAGAAGCAGAAAGGATGGTTTATCACTGAGTCTTGAAAAAGTTTTCCTGTAGTCAGGTGACACTGACATCAAATACTCTAAAACACCTGTAAGGTCAAAGTCTGATAACGATGCATGAAGTACCCAAATATTGTTGCTATTATTGAAAAAATGTAAATTTAGAGTACTTTTGAGAAGGGTCTTTCAGCCAAAGAGGCTGAAAAGCTGATAATTCCTATTGTTTTTGCACTGTTAAGTGATTTTTACCAAGAAATTTAAAGTATATTCATTAAGACACTGCACTTGTTTCTACAAGCACACACTATTTACAAAGCCTCTAAGAATTTCCCTGAAAGTAGAGAAATAAAATGACACAAACTGATGTGTCTATTCTTCAGGAAAGAGTCAATATGTCAAGAGTTTACACAAAAGCCTTACTTTTCTCTCTCTTCAATCTCCTTTTGCCTCTCCAGCTCCCGCTGCCGCTGCCGTTCCTCCCTCTGACGTTTCACCACTTTTTCGTAGTCATTTGGGAACATGGGATCATACTCATCTGCCAGGGGAATCAACACATCTCCTGCAGAAAAACCACTAGGGACAGGATCCTGCAAAAAAAAAAAAAAGTTTTTTTAGCTGAGATCTGAAAACAACACCAGTCAGAAAGCAAAAATTTAATACTTCTGATTCCTGACTTCTGTAAAGTCAGGTAATATCCTAATCCCACTGGTGCTGGAAGAAATCTTGGCTTAATTTAAAACTAACATTTCATCTAGTCTCTCATTACATGAACTTTTTCCCATTAAGAAAGAACCACCCCCTCCCCTTGCCAAATGCAAAGCAGCAGCAAATCAGCATGGACAGGAATTTTTCAAACCCCATTAATGCACTATTAGAAGCTTTATGGCATCTTGCTGCTGTAACCATCTGCCAGGTTCCTCCCACACAATCTCATCAGGCTTTTTATCAGCTGCTATTAATATAATACCAAGAGAAGCACACAGACTGTTCCCCTCTAATCTGGAAGAACCATTTCAGAACTTTTTCTTTGAAAAAGCTGCAGGGAGAAAGTTTCTCTTGATTCCTTACCATGAGAAATCCATTTAAAAGATTAGGTGCCTTATCTTTTATTTTTCAGTTGATTATTATACAGGTCCAGTTCCAACACTGGTGCAATCACAGTTATAGTCAGTATTTAGCTGCCCGAATTGCTGTCTTGCCAAGTGGTTTGAAGCTGTCCAGGATTCTAAGAACACTGTTTTATAACTGCATATTAAGCATGATAATTCCATGCTGTACCACATGTAAGTCTGTATAAAGTTGAAACATTAAAGAACTCTCAGCAGAGGAAGATGCTCACAGAAAATAATCAGTTTTCTGTCCACTAGGAAACAGTTAATTTCCAAAACATTTTTCAACAGCTGGACTTTTAGCTGCCCTGCTCTTACCTTTAGCCCAGCTGCTACATGAGGAGGGGTGTCCACAATCTGTCTCTCATCAGAGGAGCTGCCTCGTTTCAGGTCAATCACTGGAGCAAGGACCGTGGTTTGTTTTGTTCTCTGACTCTGCAAAAATCACAAAACACAAAATGTATAAAAGAGATAAACAGTTTTCTGAACAGCAGCTTGCTTGATACACTTTGCAGTGGTAGGTGAATGGTCCTAGGTTTTGACTGGGACCAGAAACACTTATCAAAAATTCATACAATCTCTTCAGGTGAGTTTGAACTGAGGTACTTCTTAAGAAGCTCAGATTTATTCCAAAGATCTACTGTTCTTTCCATTTATCATCAGATAAAATATTTCAATTTCTTCTGAACTCTTGAGTTTTCTAATCCTATCCTATTGTCCTATGGATACACTGCACATCAGTTACACAGACAAAGAATATAACTAATATAGCAGTCAGTAAGCTTCATCCATGCAGTTTGTTCCAATTATCAACTAAATCCTGCCCCCAATTCCAGCAGCAAAAATTAGGAGTAATTCCTGTGAAAAAATGCTGTGACTATTTAAGTATTTGGCATGAGTGCTACTGCTTCTTTTTTTAATTAATTAATTGCACTACAGAACCTACATGCCCCAAAGAGCACCTGTATCCTGCCTGGACCAAAACATCAACACTGCTCAAAGTAAAAGGGTGAAATAAAAAGAAGCACCAAAAAAAACAAAAAGAGAAAATGGCTCTGTCACAGTCTAAGCTCAAAGAATTAGCTTGCACTCCTCCCTTTCATCTACACTAGAAATACTTGCTGTAAAAATTTCTAAAACACTATGATTTGCACATTAGCACCAAGAATCTTTTAACTATCAACTTTAAAATCATGCTAACGTGTAAATAATCAATCACAATGTGACACCCATTTATATTAAAAAAAAACATTTAAAAAAAGCTGAATCTCATTATCTTTAAAGCTAAACTTAAAGATCAGTTTTTGGCTCTGCTGGTTAAAAGCTCTGAGGTTTGCAGCACATACATCAGTGCTTCCTTTAATTTTAATTTTGTAACACTCCCTCTAAGAGACACCAAGAAAAATGCATCTTCCTTTTCCCCACCTCAGCTTTGCCAGGTTCTCTGCTACACACTCATAGACAAATCCCAGCAAAATGACCCCAAATTGGTCCTCTGAGGTCACAAAGACAATACACTGAACATGAAAGAAGTCTGACAAACAGAAAGCAAAACCATGAAGGGACTGTACCTTTGCTTGTGTGAGAGCTGCCTTCTTCACCTGCAACTGAGACTGCAGCAGTTTGAAATTCTTGGACCAGCCTTCTGTTTTGGAGTCGCTGGTCTCAACCCCCAGGTCATCGTAAAGTGACATTTTCTCTTCAATTTAAAACTGAAAGACAAAACAAAACAAAAAAAAACTCCAGATGACACAACAAACCTACTTCCAGGTTACTGGTTAATAGTTTGCTTATATGGGTACACCATATTTTATTTTGTTTTTCCTCAAGCCAGAGGGAATTGACCATTTTCTGGCTATTGGCAAATAACACGTAACTAGAGCAAAGCTGTAAAAACGTAACAGTTTGAAAGGTAATGAAAACTGTTCAAGAATTAATTTAATCCTGCAGTGGAATATGAACAATTAGGGCTCAACAAAACAGAGTGTACTGCAAAAAAAAAAAAGCAGAAGGTTTTGGAGATTATTAAACATCTGGCCTCATTATGAAACAGAGCAAGGGTTATAAAGGCACAGATTCACAGGGTGAGGACAGGGTGTTGTGGGAATTCCCACCTGCCACAGAGCAGTTGGATTTTGGCAGCAGAAGTGATGCTGCCAGGGGCAGACAGGATGCACTGGGGGATCACAAAATCAATCAAGTTGGAAAAGACCTCTGAGATCATCGAGTCCAAGCTATGACAGAACACCCCCTTGTCACCCAGACCACAGCACTTCGTGCCACA
>VZTR01008866.1:499325-537894 GCA_013400775.1 Chaetops frenatus
CCCAGGTTCCTTTGGGTTCTCACAGCGCCCTCGAGTTGCAATCCGCGCTCTGAGCTTTTACGGAACGACAGAATCACCGAACCACGGAGAGCGCCCGGAGCAGCACACGGGGATGGGGAAGGGTCTGGAGGGGAAGCCCTGAGGAGCGGCTGAGAGCATTTGGGGGCGTTGTTCAGGTGCTGAACAACCTCGCTGGCGTCTTCAGCATCCTCCCGAGAGCAGGAGGGCCGGCGCTGATCCCGGTGGTGACAGTGGCAGGAACCGAGGGCAGGGCTCTGTTTATGCCCAACACTATTTCCCCTGCATGTTCTGTCTCAGTTTTCTATACCGTGTTTCTAACTCCTGAAGAAATCTGTGGTAGCTTATTCAACGAGTAACCCGTGTCCACAGGCATTCAGTATTTCCAGTTACTTACCAAGGGCACCTTAGATTTTGGGGCTAAAAAGTGGAGACAATAATATGAGACTCTTCTGAGTTTGGCAACACAGTCACACTGAGAAAGTTAGGAGGAAAGAAAACTTACTCCTCATCAAGCGTATTTCAAACAGCTCTGTCTATTATTCCAGCATGTTTGCTGCCATTTTACTGTGCCATCACTGCCACTGAGGTCACTGGGTAATTGTTATTGCAAAATATCTGGCTATTAGAAGGACTTTCTGCATTTTGTCACTTGAACCTGAAGTGGACTGGTTCGGGTTGCAGAAATAATTTTTGTTTTCTGAAGCAAACCTTAAAATTCTGTATCTGTCTGAGCCTGGATTTTACCCAACCATACCAATTTCCTAGCCCAGTATCTTGCACTAATTATTTAATATCTTCTTTTTGACAGTGGCAAAAATGGATTTTCTTTTTTTGCTTATACTGGGCTGCTGTATCTCCAGCTCATACCAAGCACGTGAAATAGATGAGCTGAGTTTTCTAAGAATTATGGCCACTTGCACCATATGATGAAGCAAACGAACATGCAAGACTGTCTGCAAAGCCAAACACAACCTCCAGCCTTGAAGCAGATAGATCCGGCACCTCAACCTCAAAATATTACAAGCACTATATCTCTATTAATCAGAAAGTCTTTATCTCCAGCACTGCTTCTGACTGTGGTACTGTGTGGTTTATTTCCCCATAGTTAGTTGAAAAAAAAAATAAATAAAATAAAGCTACTACTTCCCCTCCTACTTACGCTGCTTTCTATTAACCCAGTATTTCTAAACACATTTACAGATATGTCTATTTTCATAATAAGAGTGAAAGCTTCTTAAATATAAGAAGAAATTTTCTTCACTTTATTTATAGAGGATCTCCCAAGTATATTGCTGTGGTTTCTTGCCTTACCCCTGCCTGCACTTTTTAAAGGAAGGATTGGTATAATTTGCAAATCTGTAACCTTGTGGAAGAAAAGAAACCAGCAAAGCACTACTTTTATGGTGTCAGAATCCCACTGAGAAAAGAGCTGGGATGCTCTGTTAAAGGAAGGAATCAAATAATTAATTGCATCAAAAGGTACTGAGAGAAATCCCTGTGGATTGAAATGTCACAATATGAGCAATATCACAGCATGACAGCCACTGGGAGAAACTCAGAGGAGATTAGAGTCTGCAAAGGAGGAAAACATGGCAGCAACAGGAGATTTCAGTTCCTCCTCAGAACAAGTCATAACAGGGATGGTAAGGGTTGAATTATCAGATCTGTAAATAACTACCTATTAAAGCCATGAATCAGATAACTCACAGGGAGAGAAGCAGCTCTTGGTTAAGTCTGGAAAGTGCATTGGGCATGGATCAAAACTGATCCATCACTGTTTGTAACGATAGCCACAATGTATTTGTACACACCCGCTTAGGAGCAAAGGAGCCAAGAAAATCCTTCTCATTAAACCCAGGGAGGCTGCAGGCAGAGAAATCTCACCTTGCTGCCAAGGTCCCAGACAGACTGGAAATGGAGGAGAAATGTGTGAGGTCATCCCCAGCACTACATATCTTGAAAGTGGGTAATTGTGGCTGAAATCTCCTTTTCAGCTACATCTGCAAAGGTGGGGGAGCACTGGCCAACTCTGTTCCTCCTACAGACCCTCACAGATGTTGAAGTGTGATCTTCCAGCTATTTTTATTTTTTCCCATTTGTGTTTCAAACAACTTTCCATGTTGGTGCTTTTCCTCTTGAATCCCACTCATGATTACTGTGTCAGCAATTCTGCCTCTGTACCTGCCTTTCTTATCTCACGTGGCTCTGTCTTTACATCTTCTTGCAGCTCTTTTCTCCCAACGTCACAAATTTCCCATCATCTTGAGATGAGTTTGATGCTGCTGGGTCTCCTGAACTCCTGGGGGAAGGGAGGAGAGGGAGAGGGAGAGGGAGAAGGGGAAGGAGAGGAAGAGAGATTATGGAAATGGGATTAATTACTGGGAGGACCAAAAAGCTGTTAATAAACTGATTTTCCCACTGTGAGAAGAGCCACCAGCCTTGATTGAGACCCCTCATTGTACCAACAGGCCACCTGGAAAAGGTGAACAGCCAAGGTGCTAAAATTTCCTGCAAATCCCAATTTATTTGGATCAGCCAAAAGATGGAAGCAAGAAGTTGCAGAAGGATGGCCTGGCACTGTCTGGGTGATGAGATGGCAGATGGGACCCAGTGTTAATGAATGCAAAGCAATGCACACAAGAGAAAATAGCACTAACAAAACACACACAGCGGCAGCTCTAAATCAGCTGCTTCCATTAAGGAAAAAGATGCTGCATTCATTGGGGATAATTTTCCAGAAATGCCTACTTACTGCTCTGAACGAAGCAGGAAAGCAAACAGGCTGCTGGGAAGCATTAAAAATTTTAAAAAAGGAGAAAATATCCTCATAAATCCAACGCGCACATGCACGTTTGAGTGCACCCACCTGCAGTCCTGGGTATCTCATCCTCTCCAAGAAGCAGCAGTGCAATAAAAAACTTAAAGAAGTCAGATGTGTTGGGTGAAAAGAGGCAGCTGAATGTGACCTTGGAAGCATCAAGCACCCAAAATGGCCCAGAAAAGGTAAATAGGGAGTTCTGAATTTTCTTCCTGATTGTGATCTGTAAGAATGTGTAAAATAAAGCAGTGCTGGGGGGAAAAAAAGGAACCTGTAAGTGTCTCATGTATGTCTCATTTCCCTAAAGCATTGAGAGCAGTTTTTGTTGGATGTGAATGACTTTTATTATGTTACAGCTCTCCTCTGAGGGTGAGGGTTGCTAGTATGCCAGATTGGCATTAGAGGGCAGTGCATGGCAACCTACTTGGAGTTTTTTGGGGTGGCTGTGGGAAACCACCTTTCAGAACCTCTGAGAATCAGGAGATCAGAGTGGCTCCCACTCACACAGCTGGAAAATGGTGGGGACCAGTACACGGCACAAAAGCAAAACTCCAGGGCTGATCAGAGCAGCGTCAACCTGCTCAAAAAGTCGTTAAATCCCATTAAATGGTGGTTTCCAGCCAATGGTGGAGATCCCAAGCAGTGAAGCAACCACATTAGACACCACACTTTTTGTGGTGGCCCTGGCAGAAACTCCAAAACTTTCTGGACTTGATTTTCTTCCACACCCCCCACCCTCCCCGAAAATGCTTGCTGTTGTCCTCCCAATGATCTTCATCTTTGCCCACAGGGCCAAATGAAATATGAAGAGGAAAGTACCAGTGGAAAACTTGTCCAGGCTTGGGAAGATTGGTTTAGGTTTGCTGGCTCGAAAAAAAAACCCCAAACTTCAAGGAGTAGCAACCTGAAGGAATCGAAAATGGTTAGAAAGGCATTTGAAATATTCTTTCTTCTGCCAAGGGAACAGCTGAAAATGTGACTGTGAAAGCAGTGAAGGAAACAGTGCCTTTTGCCATATATAGAATAACCCAAGCCCCCAGAAAATTGTGGGGGTTTTTCCCCTATTTTTTACTTGCTTCGCATTTTCACCTAGTTTCATACTTTGGCTGAGTTCCATAACTAAAATGAGTAAGAAATGTCTCAGAACAGAAACATTTTATCACAGATGAAGTTTCCAACACAGATACTTCAATATTTTTGATGACAGCTGAAGAAAACTCCATTGCTTTTGACACTGCACAGGGAGTGTTTTTGTTTGGCCAGCCATGGGAAAAAAAAAACCTGCTTTAAATGAGGAAATGACCATTTTGTCCTACCACCACTGTCTCAAGCTTGTCTGAAGAAGTGAGAAAACGTCAAAAACATAACAGTGAAAATATTGCACATGACTAGACTCAGTACAGATGGGAAGTCTGCCATCATCGAGGGAAAAAAAAGGGTTGTGCTGCTCTGCTAGAGGAAGGATTTGGATAAGAAATTATTCAGAACTCCCCTGTGTTAGCCATAGAGCGGGTCTCTGTGCCAAAAATGCAG
The DNA here is from genome assembly GCA_013400775.1 of Chaetops frenatus. Classification (NCBI taxonomy): domain Eukaryota; kingdom Metazoa; phylum Chordata; class Aves; order Passeriformes; family Picathartidae; genus Chaetops; species Chaetops frenatus. Next base: position 503,698 of record VZTR01008866.1, read on the forward strand.
GTTTCTTACTTGCTGAAAATCCCACTGCTTGAGAAATTGGAGGGATTTCAGGAGGTTTGTCTTTCTGGAATCCTAGAAGATCCGGAATTGAAAGGCACCTACAAAGATCTGGATTAAGAACCTTTTCTGGGAGTTGGACTCAATGATCCCTGTGTGTCCCTTCCAGCTTAAAATGTTCTATGATTCTGTGTTTTTATGAAAATTGGGGGCGGGGGAGTTAAATCCCATTGCATTGGTCACCAGTTTTAGAATTAATAACTGAGAAAGGTACTGGAAGCCAAGGCAAACAGTGAAGGACGGTTTGGAAGAGAAGGAGAAAATCAGCTTTACAAACATCTGAATGAAAGCTCTATCCAAATTTACAGATAGGCTTTTTAGACTGAAATAAAACTCTGGATATGAGATTAAATTCTAAGAACTGTGGGTTGTTACCAAGCAGAGCGACATCGCTCTGGAAATGCCTCTGCTCTGATGATTCACAGATAGGTAAGGTTACCCTTCCACTTGCTCAAGATTTATATCAAGTTCTCATGAACAACTGCTTTCAGTCCAAAACAACTGAGTCCAAGAACTTGAAGTTCAAAGAGAATTCTCTTACATCCTGTCGTGGTGGCTGTCACGACATTCTTGGCATAATCAAAACTACTGGTGTTGAGAGCACATTGATGGAACTGAGATGTTCATGGATAGTAACAGGTTGCCCAGAGAGGTTGTGCAGTCTCCATCCTTGGAGGTTTGCTAGTCCCAAGTCAACAAATCCAGGTGGGATCGCATTACCAGCCTTATGTTTCCAATCTGAATGAAATGATGAGTCTAATTGTTTCCACGGCTTTGTTACTTTCTGTACTTCCCCAGAGAGATGAAGGAGAAGGTTTAACATCCAGACTTCCTCTGGATTTACTCTCCAAGTGCTCTGACCACTGGGAAAATATCAAAAGGAGTTCTCCTCCTCCATTAGGGATTGCCAGCTTTTAAACAGAAAATCAGCTTATTTTCCATGCAGACTTTTGTGCTGGGACATGATCTCATCTGTCTTTTTGTGTAGATTTCTTCCCCTGTGAATCATGTGCAGCATCCTGGGCCCTGAAGTGTATTCAGTGGCATTGATATTCCAGGTGAATTTTTGAAGCTAAGACAGATGTTCAGAATTTGTTGAATGAAGGAATGGTGCTTTAGGGTAGTCCTGGAGGACTTCCACATCAACCCTTCCAGATTGTCTCTGCCACTGAGGGGTGTGAAGCAAACAGAGACAGGAACACTGGAACATCCTCATCCCTGACCAGTCTGGTCTAAGAGATATGACTCTGGTTTAGGATTTGGAACTTCCTCAAGCCCCAGGCAGCATTTTCCAGCTGTTTAGAAGTGACACTTCCCATTTCACAAGAGGACTATGTATATATGGATTTATAGACTCAGGGATGTAGTCTTGTACAATTATAATTAATCTCATCCAGTTTTAGCTTTCTAAAACTGAGATGCCCAATGTGTTTTCAAGCATGGGCTGTGGCCAGGTGGTCAATCATCTCAAGAACACAATCCATGGAACAGCAATTTCCTGATTTACTGGGACACTTTCCGTATTCCACTTTATAGCCTATGACTTATTTTTGGTAATAGTTTTAATTTTATGAAAATAAATAATTGTTTGCCATGAAGTTTTTGATAACTCTTCAAGATACTTCTTGAGTAAGAAACAAAGAGCTGTGTGTTTATTCTAAATGTACATCTCAGGCAAGACAGAAAAACTTTCATCTTATATGTTTTAAAACAACCTAATGACTGGAAGTTAAAACAAGATTAGGAACAAAAGCTGTTTATTCTGCATTTTTCTGGACAGGATTTCTTGCCCCTTCCTTTTGGAATATTATCCTGATTATTGAAAAGGGCCTGATACTGAACTACCCTGATGGGTAATGTAGCCCAGCCTGTCAACTCCTACATTTCTTAAAAAAGCAAAAGCAGTGTAGCCAGAGATAGAGTCCCCTAGAGTCCTTGATGATGTGATCCCACCATGGATCAGATCACTGTGTCATGGAAAGTAAATGATGAAAATTGAACACCAAGCTTTCACCCTTTTTGACTTCACAATGCTCACCATGTGCCTTGTTTTTCCTTCTACACTCTTTCCAATACCTTAGCCATAAATGAGCAATGGCCAGGTGTGAGCATTGTCCATCCTTCTGTTCCTGAAAAACAAGGGAGACATAAAAAAAACCCCACGCCAAACCTACTCTTCAGGTAAACAGCATTATCTCCACCATCAGAGCAGACCACATGTACGTAAAAGGATGTGTTATCAAAAATATCTGTAATGGTGACCTTAAAAAAGTACAAGCAGTGCTAATGAATTTCTTGTTATTTTAGAAAGGGACTTTCTTCTCTGTTGGTGCAGAGAGCTTCCTGAAGCAAAAACAAATGAAGCTTTTCTCTCTTTCTTTTTAAATGTAAGGTAGAAACATTTTGACTAAGCTTCTGCTCTTTTGTTTTCTAGTTATTCAGAGTTAGGAGGAGATATTTTTAATGATCCTTCAGCTTGGAGAAGGGAAGGGTCTGGGGAGAACTTTGGACACCTTGGTACTGAAGCAGTCTCCAGGAGACCTGGAAAGGGACTTTGAACAAGGGCATGGAGTGACAGGACAAGGGGGGATGGCTTTAAACTGACAGAGGACAGATTTAGATTAGATATCAGGGAGAAATTCTTTCCTGTGAGGGTGGTGAGGCACTGGCACAGGTTGTCCAGAGAAGCTGTGGCTTCCCCTGGATCCCTGGAAGTGTCCAAGACCAGGTTGGACTGGGCTTGGAGCAACCTGGGATAGTGGAAGGTGTCCCTGCCCATGGCAGGGGGGTGAAATAAAGTGATCTTTAAGGTCCCTCCAAACCCAAATGATTCTGTGATTCTAAGGCACAGTCCTGTCTTAGCTCAAAGACTGCACATGGCATCAAGCAGGAGAACATAGAGACATCTCTGTGGTTAACATGAAGGTTTTTATCACGAATTTATTGTAATCAAGAGTGCACAGGTGTTGGGCAAGGGAAAAGGCAAGGAAGTGACTTCCCCAATCCACATTTGGAGTTAGTGGAGGAGCCAAGATTATGATGAGGTGCTCTTAGCTGTCTCCTCTGGGCTCCTGGTGCTTGTTGCCTTTGGCAGCAGGTCCTTCTCATGAAGCTCTCCTTCTCTTAGCTCCTCTGGTTTCCCTTTTATTGGAAATTCCCATTTGTAGGTTATGATTTCTCATTTCAGAGCCCCACACTGGAGCTGGATGTTGCCAGGATGGAGCATTCCAAAGGCAGAGCCAGGCTGTGCCACGATGGGAAGCTCACAGCAATGCCTGTGACAATCTGTGAGTGCCAGCAGCTCTGCTCAGACAATGTCACTTTTTTGGGGAGTGTGAGAAGGTTTGGCTGTGCATGGATGTTTGAGATGCCACAGCAATCGGGATGCAAACCCACTTACATTAAAATGGGTGCAGTTACTGTCTTTGTGCAAGTATTTAATTTTTTAATTTTCTTGATCCCACTAAAGAGAGATGATACAGATATAATCATTTTGGTGAATATTGCACAGCCAAGCAGCTAGATACTATCATTCTATCATGATTTATTTTTTTATGTTATCTTTCCTCTACTCATTTATAAACTAAGCTGCACATATCTGGCACAGCATCTGGAGTACTTTCCACTTCTAACTTTAAATGACCTGACAAAAACACTCCAAATTGAGGAGGCTCAGTGTCTGGCTTTTATTAGTCACATCACATATTTTCGATTTTCCACTTGCTCACCGTGAAAACGGCTAATGAGATGTTTTTTGAGTGCTATTCTTTGTATCATGCAGGTGACAGATATAATGAAGATGGTCATGAGGGCATCTGAGCAAGGGGCAATCTGGCTGATAGGGAGTAAATCAGCCCTGGAAAATGTCCTCTCTTTGTTCACACAAGTGACATGAGGACATGTGAAACTCTTTAGCCAAAATATTCTTACTTTCAGAGACTTATTTAGTAATTCCCTATATTAAAAGTAAGTTGCAAGTGAAACTCTTGGGATGAGGGAACGTTGATCTCTGGTAATTAGAAATAAAGAAATTTAGGAGTTGGAACCATCTACCTTAGGAGAGAGCCTAAAATTATAATATTGTTTAATGCTTTCTGCAGAGGTCTATGTAGGGCTCTGCTTGGTTATCACCATGCAGCAATCAAAATAGACAGGACTTCAGGAGGGCGGAACTGTGATAATTAGAGGCATCAATGGAGAAGAGGGTGAGTGTACATTCAGAAGAGGTATAAAAGATCCCACATGTTGGTTTTTTATCTGATTTCCTGCCTGCAGTGTCACTGTACTGTTTCAAAGCACAAGACCATCCCACACATGATGGAATTCTGCTGCATGAAGGTGACATCCAGCAAAATGTGCACATTTTGTTCAGTTGGTAAATACGTTCAGATTCAAAGCCAATTTCACTCACTGCCTGAGCTCAGCATTTTGGGGTGAGGATTCCTTTTCAGCACTGAATGTTCTTAAGTTACAATGAGCTTTATCCTGATCTCTGGGAGAAAGTTTGAGGCCATTTGCCCCACATGAATGGTTCCTCTGCAACCTGCAAAGCCAACCACCAGGCAGTTCCCTCAGCTGGATGGATGCAGGTGATGAAATAAGGTCTGGCTGTAAAGCGTGGACAGTTTAATTCCTTAGGGTCAGAGAACTTCCTCAGGGTAAGAGTACTTGTGTTGAACAGCCTGATAAATAGCTACTGTTTTCTTGGAAGAACAGCTCCAGGTCATGAAATATGAACTGCTTTATGGAAATAACTCCTGCATTTCATTAGCATGCATTGCAGTCAGCTTGATCCTGTCTGGGTCACCTTCCTCTTTCCTTTTCCTCCCAACACTAGAGAGACATTGACCATCAGAGGCTCTGAACAGAACAGGTGTTTGTACTCGTGTGGACATCTTGGACCTTCCCATACTACAGATTTGCCAGCTGCAGTCCACTGCTTTCACCTTTAATTGCATTACCCTTCAAGAGTGAAGTTGTCCAGAATTCAGCTCCGAACCTGCTGTGCTGCAGGATTTATAACCTATGCACAAGAGTTAGAGAGATGGTGAGATTGGTGAAAGGGTCTGGATCCAGGACCTTTGACAAAATTCTAGCTTTTCTGATTGAAGAGATAAGGCCTGGTGGTAGGGATGTTGTTTTTGCCCAGGTCTCTAAGCACCAGGAGACTGTTATGGACTCCAAGGCAACGCAGGGCAATGTTTGGTGCTAATTATAGCAGGCAGAGTTTGTCTGTGGCAGTTGAATGCCAAATGGGAGGTTTGGTGGGTATTCTCAAACCAAATGTGACATCTGCAGCATTTGGGTGTGCGTAGCCAGTGCAGAGAAGCAGCCATTTCACAGTGGAACTCATTTCATCTCAATGCAGACATATAAAATAGGTCATCTGAGCTGCTGCATCTCCTCTCCTTTCACTGGGACGCCAGACGGGTGACTAACTCAGGAGTCTGTATCAAACCAGCATCTCATTAACTGAGAAAACGTGAAACCCACCTTGTTGATCCAAAATTCTTTTCTCATCTTGTCTCAGTTGAGGTCCCTCAGGAGAAGGACATGGAGTGCTCTGAAATCCTCCACAGGTCTGTCAAGTTACTCAGAGCTTTGCACCTCAAAACATCCATCACCTCATGGTCGGGGAGACCTTAGAGCAGCATTCCAGTATCTCAAGGAGGCTGACGAGAGGGCTGGGGAGGGACTTCTCCCAAGGGCATGGAGTGATAGGACAAAGGAAAATGGCCTTAAGCCAAAGGATGGTAGAGTTGCATTGACTATTAGGAAGAATTTCATTACTATGCAGATGGTGAGGCACTGGAACAGGTTTCCCAGAGCAACTGTTGACTCCCCATCCCTGGAAGTGTTCAAGTCCCAGTTGAACAGGGCTTGGAGCAACCTGGACTAGTGGAAGGTGTCACTACCCATAACAGGGAGGTTGAAATTGAATGATCTTTAAGATCCCTTCCAACCCAAACTGTTCTGTGACTCTATAATTCTAAAATTTGATAATCCCAAGATTCCATCCCAACCCCACCCTTCTCCACTGAACAAATAGTGCTCAGTTAATGAAAATGGTTTTAGGTTAAGTGCAAAAAAATGAGCTGTGGAGATCCAATCCAATGGCAAGGGTACCCATCAGTGTGCTTTTTATTTAATATCTCACCCATGATTTTCTGTCTTCTAATGCCCTGCTCTGCTGAACATCGTGCTCCCTCATTAATGTTTAATTGTCCCATTTTAGTTTGCCTCATCTAGAATTGCTTGAATACTGGTGTCACTGCAGTATTTGAGAACCACTGAATGTGCATTAGAAAAATGCTCTACAGAGAAAAGCCTAGAGCAATCACAGAAAATCATGGTTTTGAAATTCTGTCCCAAATCATCAGGTCTGACTTCTGTAAACTCAGTTACTCTGGCAATAATTGGAAGGATTGCACTTGATTCTGTAAGAAGAAGATTTGGGATTCATCATAAAAATGTTGGACAAAATCCTGAGCCTCATTAGAAGCAAAGAATCAAGGCATGAGCCCTTATCCTGCACTGAATAAAAGGGTCAGCTTTAATAATTTTTCCTCAAGAAGGAAAAACTCCTATTATTTTCTGTTTCTTTAGTCTGGCTGAAGCAAAATGCATCCTGAGCTTTCTACACAGCTTTTCATTTTCTCACTCTGTCCTTGCTTCCTGAGTACTGCACCAATTTTCACACTTGAACACCAACTTTTCTTGGTTAGTGGTTAGATCTGGAAATTTCCAAGTTACTTGAGCTGAAGAACTTCCCTAAATAGTTCCCACTACTATTTGCATTTTAAAATTCTAATTTTTTGAATTTCTGTAAGGAATCCTCAAAATCCATCCATTTCAGAAGGTCTTTTCACTCCTAGGGCAAGGCACTAGATTAAGGTCTAAGAACTGAAACGCAACTGTTTGCTTTTCATTTCGGTGGCAGAGAATTTACCCCCAGTTCTTGGAACATCTGTATCAGCTTCCTATGAGGTGGTAAACTCAGAGCTGACTCAACAAAATTCATAAAGCCAAGATTAACTGTGCTTTCACTGAGCAAAAGGAAGGCACTGAGCTGTGCCTTCCTAAACAGAAGCATCTCCCCAGCCCATGAAGGTGAGGAAGATGCAGAGAGGTGCCTTCTGCCATGCAGCAGAAAGATTTCTAATGGTGATCTTCAACCATGGGAAGTTCACTTGGCAATTTAAGGGCCAAAGGTGGGATGGTGGAACAGTGTGATGTGCCAAACTGAGCATTCAGAGTTCTTCAAGTTCATTCCTCCTCATTTTAGATGCCCCTAATAAGGGGGATCTGCCCTATTTAAATAGTCCCTAGACTCTAGTGCTGGAAGGAGAATTGAGGGCTCATCTAGTCCAGGCCTGCATCAGCTCCATCACTACCACTGCTAAGGCTCTTATCTTGTCCCATTCTCCACCATCATTTCTCAGACAGCATCAAGTTATTTGGTCTCTTTTTTTAGAAAAGGTTTTCTAGACCCTTTTGTCATTCCCATTGCTGCTCCACGTTTTTCTCAGTGTGCAGTGCCCACAAGTAGGGGCAGGATCCTATCCATGGCTTCACTGTCACAGCACAAAACAAGGGACTTCTTTGCATGTGCTGTACAGCTCAGAGTTAGGTGTAAGTTTTTCATGTGTGACATTGCCAATTGGTCTTCATCATCCAGGGAGCTGCTGGAAATACTGAATAACCAAAGGATCTCCTGGGCACCACCCTTCAGTGCAGCCTTCTCTTCTGACAGTTAATCAGTGCCTCTCAATATGCTCTTCCACTCAACACAGTTTTGAACCATTTTAAGGGCACTTTCTTTTCAGAGATTTTCCAATAAATTTTGTACTCACCTCATAATTCCTCTAAGTTATATTTCCATACTTTCACAGATAATATAAAAATTCTTACTGAAATCAAGCAAAGAAATGGTGTCCTAGATAAGGAGCTCATTGCGGAGGCTGTCTTAAGACTCATGCACTTTTAAATATATTTGATTTATTATAACTTCCTGGTAATAAAAAGAAGAGAAGGAGAAAATATGACCATGCAATTTTACACTTCATTTACCAGTTCCTCAATTTTATTTTTTTTTTAGCTCAGGCCAAGGGAATGATGATAGCAAATAAGAATAGAAAGGAAGTTATCTGTACTATTAAACTGTATTTGCATGGGGAAGTATTAAGGAACCCAGTCTAGGCATTGGCATATTAAGAACATTGTGGCAGTACTCACTACATGGAAACTAAATATATCCAAGAGTTTTTCATGTTCCTCATATATTTATCTCACAATTCAGCATCAGTGAAAGAAACAGGTAATATGAGCTGTAATGAACAATATCCAGGATATTTGACAGGAAAAACTCTTTTCAGTCACTAAATAATCAAATTAAATTCTATTTTCAAACTCAGTATGTATTTTTGGGGTGGGTTTGTCTCATCCAGCTGGGGCTGCCTGAAAGACCTGTTGTGCTTGTTTAACAGTTGTGTGCAGATGGGAGGGAGAGAGGGAGAGAAAATAAGAGTGACTCCTCTGGTAGATATAAATGTCCAGAAGAGGAGGTGAATCTCTCTCAAGATGCCCTTGTTGACTCTCCACTGACTCAAGGGGGAACTCTGACAACTGTATTGACCACACAGCTCTCTCTTGAGCTGAATCCTGTGGACCTTGTAAAGATACTCCATTTAAGATGTGAAATTTCTGTGCCTCGTGTCAGCTCCTTCTCACTTTTATGGGAAATAAGAGTGATTAAAACCAGTTTGAACTTTATAGGTAATTATGTTGGATGAAAGTTTTCTGGTGATTATTTCTAGAACATGGTATAATTCAGGGTTCCCCAATCCTCTGCTCTACAGCAGAGCTGGATGCTGCTGTGGAGGTTGGGAAGGCCCTTGTGGGTGCATCATGTGAGTTCACAACCACCATTACTGTAATTTTAAGGATGCATAAGCAATATGCTGATTAACAGAGTTCAGGTAGCTGTTGGAGCCACCCCCACACCCTCCCTGGGAAGGAAGGTCTGAATGAAATGTTACTCCCTTGAACAGAAGACTTGTGTAAGAGTGATTCACAACAGAAAAGTTGAATAAAACACAAAGCTTGCTTATTTCAGTGGGTTACAGGGATGTTCACAACTGCTTTAAACTAGGAAGGGTGCAATAAAATCACAGTGTTGTCCTTTCTTCAAGCTGACTGAGAGACCAATTGAAAGAAAGGACAGTCCTCCAGGCCAAATGAGTTTGTGCAGTTTTAAAAGCACTTACAGGGTTTCAAAAGGCCCTTGTTAAACCTAGACCTAAAAAGGCTGTAGCTGTGTTTGTGGTTTAGTCCCTGGCAACTCCATTTCTGTACTTGTGGTCTTGTGACACTGAATAAAAATAATCTTTATAATCTTGTCAGTGGTGGCTTGAGCTACGTGACAGACTCTTTTCCTCCCAGCTCTCTGCTGAAACAGAGGACTGACCTGAGCAGCAAATCTCTGCTGATTAATGGAGAAAAGTCAAGGAGCAACAGAGATCCCAGCACCTTCTTTTCCTCCTTCATCTTCCTTAATTCTCAAGATGCCTTTTTAAAAATTTATTTTCCTCCACCACTTCCCAAATACTCACTGAGTTTTCACAGCACCTCCCTTTCTTTATTGCCACACCTAATTTTGTTGCTAACATCTCATGTTAATCATCTAAATGTTAATGCTAGTTATGTTTTTTCTCATAAACCTCTGTTTTTATCTGTGCCTGGATGCCTTTCCCCCTTGCTGGGTCTTTCTGTTCTCACTCTCCCCTACTCTACCTCGCTCTACTTTGGGTCTGTTCCTTGCAGAATCAGCACTGTTGCGTTCCTAGAATCATTCAGCAAACCAACATGTTTCCCAAAGCTGATCTGGCTAATTCCTCTCACAAACCATAACATTTTTTTCTGACCTTTAGGAGGTGCAAATGCTGAGTTACAGGTCTTTCTCATGCAACCTGTTTTTGTAGCAAAGAGCCACCTAAACTCACCATTCCTTCCAGTACAACTGACTGTACTTTTCATGTTCATTCCTGGATAAAAACTCACCTTTCTGATAAGATTTTAGTGGCTGTTACCCACCTGTTTGAGGTTTGCTACCTGAAAGAAAATGGCTACATGAAAGATTGAGCTGGGGGACTGCAGAAAACATCCTCCAGCTCTGTCTCCATCATTAAATTAGTTATGGAATTAAATAGTTAGACCAAGCAAGAAACTGAAGCACATGTTGGCAAGTAAATCCCTTCACCTCAAAAGAACAGGCTCCATGTTTACTAAGGAAAGGATAAAAAGGCTGGGATTTCTTTCCAAGGCAATGTAATAAATATGTTTTACCAGCCCAGATGGCTGCAGGTTTCAGGCAGTTACACATCTCCAGGCCTCTTGGAAAAAGGTGAAAGATTGGGGTCTAAGACTTTCAGACAGGTTTTTCAGGAGCAAAACTCTCTTAAGTTCTTCAGAGGGCTTTGGCATGAGCTTTCTCTATTACACTGTTAAATATGGAAGATGATTTGATACTAAAGGAAAGGCAGGAAATACCTGTGGAGCTTGAAACAGCCCCAGAGTGAGCAGAGCATTTTACCAGAGCAGTTGCTTCAGAAACCTCACTTGTTCTCCATGCCCTGTTTCATTTGGATTTGGGAAGTAATCTCCTGGCAAAACCTTGCAGCTGGCAAACTCTGCAGGACGATTTGTCACCTGCACCACAAAGCTGCACAAAATCTTTCATGGAAAGAGCAAAGGGAGCTTTATCAAGAGAAAGGTGCAAGACTGATGGATGCAGCCATAGCAGCATTAAAAAATTTATCACATCTATTCCTTAGCTTGCCTGTTAAGAAGATTTAATGCATTGAGGATTTAGAAAGGAGAAATAAATGCCCAGCATGTAATAATCATGGTAGAATACCACAGATAGTTTAAATCTGTTTTTATCTATAGTCTATCCCAATTATTTCTCTAGCTACTCACAGGAAATAATTTCTGTGGAAAAGGCTGAAGAAAAACTACATAAAGTGTGATACTTGCTTGATAGTATCCAGTTTTCCACTGACATTTGGAAGGATTTCACTGAAGCATGTCACACCCAGACAAGGAACAAGGGAAACACTTTCCAAACCTGCCAGCCTCACCCTCATGGGTTTTTGTTCGTTTTTTAAAAAAATCAAGCTGTCCATCCTTCCCAAGCTCAGCTGTGATTCGGAGAAACTGCAATATGCTTCCATCAAAACCAAACACAGTGGGGCTTTATCATCACTAAGAGAAGACCTCTGAAAAGCTGAAAGGATAAGCCATAAAACCTTTTTTTTTTTTTTNTGAGTGCCTGCACAAACCTGTTAAAGTCTCCTCCCTTCTACTGACCTCAGCTGTAGTGAAACGTGAAAGAGCTCTGATGTGTCAAGCCACTTCCTACACATGATGGCACACTCTGCCACACCGAGCATCGGGTTTGGTTTCCTGGATAAAAGACTAATACCTAAACAGAAAGCAGCCTTTGTTCTTTCCTGTGGAGCCAGCAAAATGATGATTTGCTGACCAAAGCCCTCGCTGCACACGTGGCTGATGCTCCCAGACAGTCTCACCAGGCAGTTACCATCTCCCTGGCTCTTGCTCATCACTTCTGAGAAACTTCATCATCCTCAGAGGTGGGGAGAAAAGATGTGGACAAATTCCCTGGAGCTCAAGTGGCTTTTGATGTGGCTCTTGCTTGGATTCATCAAGGGGGACAAGCCAGGTAAAAGACTCTTTTTGCCTTTTGGGGAGGGAAAATATGATTTGGGTTTTTTGGTGGCTGTTAGAGGGTGTTCACAACATCCTGACTCCTTTCAGCAAAGGAAAGATGTTAAGGAGCTTAAGGAATGTATTATTCTAAGGAAATGAGAGAAATGAGTTCTGTGCCTACAAACTGTCAACTGCAGAAAAATCCAGAGCTTTAGAGGTTATTTTTTGTCTGACTAATACATATATCCTCCAACTCATCATTGGAACAGTGGGCAGATCAAAGCAGCCTGAGGGAGCCCTTTGAATTTCCTTTTTCCATTTTACTTGTAACTTTAGGAAACATAAAAATAGACACTGAAATGACAGTAGCCCTGTAGGTAAAATTGATAGCAATGCTATTAGTTAAAAGGTACAATCTAAATTTGCTATGGGTAGTATAGATAGGAAATATTTTTTCAGCCATGCCTCTCAATCAGCAGTGCCTATAAACTGTGAATGGAGACAGCTAATCCAATTCAGCATAATTTGACACATTTATAAAGGGTGACGCTGCTTAGATTTGGCTTATTTATTGTGACAAGTGTGTGCATTGAGAAATGGTCTGGTGATGCATTAGTGTATTTAAATTTAAACTGCTTTGTTCAAAGGCAGTGCAAAAAAAATCTTCCATTCTCAGTGCTCCATAAATGTGGTATTTCCTTCTGTGTCTGATGATGATGTCCAGGCTGAGAGGTGTGAACAGACACAGCCTAAGGCAGGCTCTAAGATATGCTGGTACTGTAACTGCTGAAGGATCACCTTTAGCAGGGCTGGGAATTTTCCTCAGGGCTGGCCATTCCACAGGAAGAGTGTGTTGCCAATGACTCAGCTCATTAATGCAGGAGGGACCCTCACAAATGCTGAAGCCCCAGGTGATTTTATGCTCGTTGTTTTGCCAGTAAATGCTGCACCTTCTCCTCCATGGGGCATTTTTACTGCAGGACGGGGTGCCAGAGCCCACGGGAAGTGTTTGGTGCTGCGTGCAGGAGCAGCTCAGCCAGAGATGTGTCAGTGGGATCAGTTCTGGGATGAGTCAGGTCTCCCCAATCACACTTTCTGTATTACTCTGCCTGGAACATGTTGTGAAATTTCTTGCTGGCAGGTCTCGTTTATCAGAAACCTTTCTGGTTTTTTTGGAAAAAAGTCGAGGGGTGCCAGAGCAGTTGCATTTTATGGTATTTGATGTGATTTTATTAACCATTGGATGAATAAATGCACAGCATTGCATTCTCCACAGTATCATTAAGCTCTTCTTTCCTCAGCTTCCTGTACTTATTTTCAATGTCTCTCTTAATGTTTAAACATAATATTCCTATGTATATTTGTAATTTCTCCCTGCAAATAATATGCTAAAGTAGAAACACTGCCTTTTACCAATTTAGGTGTTTTTAATCATGGAGACACCTGAGGGGTTGTGACTGTAGGACCTGTTGGTTTTAATTCCTTAAGGGAGGATCAACAAAGAGACCTGGGAATAGACATAAGCAAAGCAAAGAGAAAGAGGTTGGGTCAAACTGGTCAAAAATCAACCAGGTCTCAGTACATACAGTGGGGTTTTTTTATTGTTTTGCCTCAGTCTTTTCAGCTCCTCCCAGGACTGCAAGTTCAGATTTGTAAATAGATCCAGCCCTGGATGGTGTTTGGCAAAATGCACTATCAGGAATAAATATAAGTAGAGGAAAAAGAAAATAGAAAGCCTTTGTTTTACAGAACAGTTTCACTGATCGTTCTCAAAGTGTTGTGAGGGGGCAAAGTCCCGGGGGACTGGGGAAGTTAAGGCATGGGATTTCACTTAATAAAAATTAAACTACACCTTAGTGCTAAAAAGAAGAGAAATGCTGATTTTCCTGTGAAGAGCATCACATTTATCTCCTTTATTCTGCACAGCAGCAGTGCCTAGGAGCTGCAGGCATGGGTGAAGCCTGAAGTGAGGGTCAAACACAAGGTAAAAGCTGGTCTGTGCTCCTACAACCTTTCCATCTCGCTATTCATCATACAGGGATACACTGAATAAATTTGCAAGTTAAACCTGGAAAGGATTAAAACTCACAAAAGGAAGAAATTCATTCAAGTGAATTTCATTCACACAAGATGGGTGCCACATCTCAGTCATGTAAATGGGAGGAATGTCTTTCCCATTATACTTGCATATTAGTGCTGGCTCCCATGGATTTAAAATGCAATGCAGAATACATTAAAGTTGTCAAACACGGACAAGTGATTCTTGTAAGGTCAACTGAAGAGCAAATACCTTTACAAACCTTTCAGCTACAGTGGCCCTCAGCAACAAAGGGCTCAATAGACAGCTACAATTTTAAAAAAAGTTTAAAAAAATGTTTAAAAAGTGTGATCCTACTGAGGAAAAGCAGATATTACAGGCAGAGATCTTGCAGTACCTGCTTCTTCAGCTGGAGGAATTTTTTCCCACCTCATCAGAGGTGAAATATGGTCCTTTTTCCTTTTATTGCAGAAAAAATCCACTCTTTATCGACTTCTAGAAAGCCACCGCTTCAGACTTTGCTCCCTGCTGCCTTCAGAGTGTTGTTATTTTGGTTCCCCTACATCCTCGATGGTCAGTTGTGTCTGCCTTGTTTTCCCTGTTGCATTACCGCTGTTTTCCAAGCCCAGCTTCTGGATATTTTCTGCCCACCGATTCCGTTCCCTGACCTTGGTCCTGAATTTTGGAACAACGTGGCTCACTGAGTCTTCGCTCCATCTCCTCCAATGCTTCCCCAAAACTCACATTTCCCAAGTCCTTCAATGACTTTCCTCACTCCCCTGTTCCTCAGCCCTACCAGGGGAGCAGCACTCTGTCATCTTCTTTTTCTTGATGTTCTTGATTTGTAAAGTGTGAGCTCTCATATAAAGGATACGTGACCATCTCTGTGGGGAAAAATATTTCATGCCTGACAAGGTCATAAGAATCATTGCCTCATGCAGAAAATTTCCATTGCACTCTTGAGATTTCCAGGGAAAAGCTCCATGACCATGCTAAGTCCTTAAGTCCTCAGTCCTTAGGCCACGTTTGAAATCAAAATTTCCCCACTAGACCTTTTTTTTCACTTTCCCAAGACTGGGACACACACTTGTCAGACCATTCAATTATTTTCAGAGAGGATATTCTCTACTGCCCTTTCAGCCTTACAAAAGGCAAGGCTGAGAAAGTTCCAGACAAAGGAAAGAATCTGTATCTCTGCTGCTGTTTAAAAAGACAATTTCTGTTTCCCTGATGAAAACACCAAAGACATGCATTACTGGGATTGCCTATTTAAGCAAAAATGTTCCACACCTAAGCAAGGCTCTCACATATGATATCCTCAAGACTTGGCTCTGTGTTCTGCTACAGAGCTCTGTGCTGTGGTTGCACTTCGAGAGTCTGAGCTCTGTGGTTTTACCACGGAACCAAAGATGTTATAAACACTCAGAAACAAAAACAAACGTTCCCCATTCTTCACTTAGTGCACTTTCTACACATGGCACTGTGCTCAGGCTAGTTTTCCTCCCTCTCCCTCTTTCATAATGTTCCCTCCTCCAATTCCACATTTTGAGTCTCAAGTCCCCAGCCCAGCCTCCCTGCCAGGGCAGGTGTGAGATCCATCAGTGCAACACTAAACCACTCTGATTATCAATGTGAGCACGTAAGAATGTCCTCCCACCACTGCAGCTGATAAAAAGAAAGAAGCACCTTTAAGCTTTACTTTGGAGAAGGTTAATTAGGTGTTTGCTGTGCTTTAGAGAGGTTTGCCCAGCTCCACTTCTCACAGAAGGCGCTAACAAGGCACATTCCTGAGGCTAAATTATGCTTAGCATGAGAAAGCTTAGTCCACTGTGCAGCCAAATCTAGCCTTGCTGTATATGGAATTTTTTTGCATTAGATTCTGCTGCCTAGGTCAATGGCAAACAGCTGGTCAGCAGATCAAGCCAGGAGGTAAGAGAATTGCATTTCTCCCAAATGCAGGTTTCTGTGGTCCTAGAGCTCCTGCCAGTTCGTATTCCACTTTATTTTACACTGCCTTTCCAATAGAGATATATTCTGATCCAGCAAATGAATCAGGCACTGAACTGCCAAATCCTTAGAACAGGATATTTCTTTTCTCCACTGCTGGGAATATTCAAACCCACCTCCTGCCCACTGAGGCTGATGTCTCCTCCACTGCTGTTTGTATTAAAACTTGTGCCTGGTCATTTCATCTGCACTGAATTTCTTTCTCTTACACTGCAGACTCACCGCTACTCAAAATATTTCTTAAGATAATCTCTCTATAACCTAAGGTACAGCTAATTAGAATATCACAGGCAAATTACAATAAATTTGGGGTCTGTACTCCAACCCCATATCTGTGATCTATTCCCATCTTACAAATTCACATTAGCAATAAATGACATTAATGGGAGGGGAAAGGATCCTGCAGAGCTGAGGCTTGCTTGTTAAAGGACCCTTTGGGAAAAAATTTTGAAGTTAGAAAAAGATCATTACCATTTCAGTCCTGTTGTCAGTATCAATTCCTTCACTTTGTCTGTATCAGTTTCCTCTTCAGGAGGCTGCACCATTTAGATAGCTCAGTTTTACACAGCACTTAAATCCCCAGGGCTGATTGAGCTTTTCAGGCACCGCTGGGGAAATATCTTCATTTTGGCCTGGTTTGATTTGTTGATGTCTCTGGGGAGGGAGAGGTGCTCTTCATCTCTGAACTGAGCAGGTGTGTGCAGTGCCTGGTTTCTTCCACTGCTTCTGCCCAAAACTTCAGAACATCCAGTTTCCTAGCAATCCCACCTTACTGCCTTTATAGTAAGGGGGAAATCTTCCTATTTTTGCACCTTGCTGCTTTAACTCTACATCAGAATAATGTCAGCTCTGGTGACACACAGCCACATGAGAGAGGAAGTTCTGAGTTTAGGTTATTGTGGCATGACTCACTGTCTGTGCTTTACCTAGCACTAAAAATACCTGTTACGAATTTTCCCCACTCACTTCTTGTGGACTGAAGGTGTTGTACTAAAGCCTCATCTAACACTGTTCTGCCAACTCAGACATGAATGAGAAACAGGCAGGAGGGTTTCATGAAGCCTGGTACTGCCAGCACACCCACCAAGAGCAGTTTTGTGGTTGGGTGAGTAACATATTTGAATGGGAAACGTGAAGGAAGAAACCTGAAAGAACGGATGCTGATTTAGCTGCTGGGTTTCTTTCCCTCCAGTATCTCCTATGTGGTGTCTGACAGCTCATTTGGAAATTCCAGATGCCCTGAGACATCTCAAATGGCATCACACACCTCAGCTCACACCTATCTGTTGGCTCAGATGCCAAAGCTTGCAGGTCTCAAAAAACTTTTCAAACTTAATTTAGGGAGCACTCCAACAGAACCAATAACTACTTTTTAATTTTTATGTTTCACGGCTGCCTACTGTCTCAATTCACAAGTCTCCTTCTAATTCCAAGAGTTTGTCTCCATCCACCTCATCATAATAGTTGAAACCAGCTCCAGAACTTCCACAAATGTAGGCACTAAAAATCCATGAATATGAGGAGAAACAGAAATTCCCGCCTGCCTTCTGAGAGCTAAGTGTTCTCATAACTCTGCAGATGACAGAAGGGCCAAATCCCCATGAACACAATTGCACAAACCTCTCTGTTTGGCTCATTTACTACTTCTAAGTGCAGAGAAATGGAGTCCCAGGACTCCATCTTTTGAGGTGTGTAAAGCGAGAGTGGTAAGTAGGGGCTGATGAATTTGGTGAATGGAGGAAAGAGAGAATAGTGGACATCAGGATAGAAAGAGAAGGAGATAGTGACACACAACACCTTGTCATGGGGAGGAAAAATTGGAATATGTGTGGAGGGAAAATGAGGAGGTAAACAATGAAGGAAATGTGAGGGCAGTATTTCAAACCAGTAATAGCAGGAGCACAACCCTGGAGAAGCTGTGGAGGGATGTAGAATCCAGGGAAAGCTGGGTTGTGCAAAACCATGTCACCACAGGCTGTGGGGCAAGTTATGCCCAGATGTGCTGGCCTTTTAAAAGATTGATATTTTCATATCACGCCAACTCAAACAAATTGATTGGCTAATTACCAACTAGGTGCAAAAGAGCAAAAAACCCAAAAAACCAAAGCTAGTCTTCCCTAAAAATGTAAAAAGTAAGAAATCTAATGAAGGAACAAGTCTTCCCTGCCATTCCATATTCCCTGGCTTCTTCCCATCCCTTGGCTATTTTACCACCCACAGAGCAAGGATGTTGATTTTTTTAGAGGCAAACCATGCACTTTCCTCAGGCACAAAGATGGAATGAAGTTTTAGGCACAATTCACTCCAGAGGTCAATATGGTCCAGACCTCAGCAAGGTCTTTGTCCTCTCTGCAGTCTTCTCACACTGTGCCAGGAGATGCCATGACATGAAACTCAAGAAAGACATGGAGATGCTGGAACATGTCCAGAGAAGGGCAGTGGAGCTGGGAAAGGGTCTGGAGCACAGATCTGATGAGGAGAGGCTGAGGGATCTGGGAGGGCTCAGCCTGGAGAAAAGGAGGCTCAGGGAAGACCTTTTCACTCCCTCCTGGCAGGAGGGTACATGGGTGGATATTGAGTGCCTACCTGTTCTAGAAAGAGGAGTAAAATCCACTGAAAGAGAAGCACCTTTGACGATAAGATACTTTGAGACAATTAAGAACAATCATGGCCAAGGATATTTTGCAATATCCATATTCATTCACAGCTCCTCCCAGTGTGAGGACTGGTACAATAAACCCAAAAGCCAATGATTTTGGTATCAAACCCATTGGTGAGGAGCTCTAGTATGGAAAGAGAAGCCAATGTTTTGAAAGGTTATGAATGGTTACTAAGGAGAAGATTATGGAAAATGGGAGCAAAATATTTGATGTGACAGAGCAGTAGTTAAAAATCAAAGGGAGGCAGGCAGAAGATCACGACAAGACCTGGGAAATCCTTCTTCCAAAATTCTTTCTGGATCAGAGAAAGGAACATGGTTGTAAAGGCCAGAGAAGATACTGCAGTTATTTAGATGTGAGAAGACAAGAATTTGAGCAATGTGGATGAAATTAAAAGGCTGGATCCGAGGAAGGTTGTATGTGATCCAGCTGCAATGTGGATGTTCATCCTCTCCCAAGTGCACCATTTCTGCACATCCCTGTGTGCAAATTCAGAAGAACCCAACATTTGATCACCAATTAAAAAGATGTTTGCCCTTTATGATGAGCAGGTTAAATGTTGTGGGTTTTCTTAAGAAGGCACTAATGAATTGTAGGTTTGAGTGCCTTGTGCTGAGATTCAGATCTGCAGTCTGCTTCAAAGAGGCTTTTGAAGTCTTGAGGGAAACAAGCTTTTAGCTTTCAGGGAAAGTGAGAGTACATGATCTCAACTTGCTACTGATCTGATAACTCTTTAATTTTAATCACCCTGACAGTCTGTGGTAAACCATGTGGTTAACTATTTCAGGTGCAGTCGCTTCTCTCAAAGCCACAGTCTGATGTAGTTTACAAGGCGAATCCTTTGATAACACAAAGGTACAAGGGGATTAGAACAACCCTTATGCAGATGAGCTGTTAAACTGCTCCCATACTTTTTGTTGTTGCCTTCTTCAAACTTTATGACTGTTACTGAACAGCAAGACAATGTAAAATAAAAAGGGCAGAAAATATCAAAGTGAGGAAATGAAAGAAAAGGGCATTGCAGGACTGGGGCTGGGAGTCGCTGGTTGAGCTGTCAGTCTTTCAAGGAGAAGGCACTTTGGGACTCAAGAGCAGACACCAAATGATGAACAACTATCAGGGACTCAAGGGCCTGTGTCAGTCATTCCTGCTGGTTGCTAAAGCTGCATCAATTATGGCTGCAGAAAATGTGAGGACATGATGACTAAGAAATTTCACTCCTGATAGCTGTTACTGTTGTGCAGAAGCATAAATGGCCATGGATCATGCACCCAAAAATCCAGACTGTTTGATCTTTTAATTTCTTAGCCTTTAGGCTTTAAATAATCATTAAGCAGTGCCTTTATCAACTTCTGAGCCTCTAACTCAGCTTGAGCAGGCTTTTCAAGTGCTCTGAAACGATCTTACTTAATTAATTCCAACTGATCGAGAAGTATATTTAGATATGATTTGCTGATGACACAACATGTCCTTGTTTTGGGACAAGTTATATTTAGGTTTGCAAACTTCTTTCACAGTAAGCTGCTTTTTGGTGTCCTCAGACAGAACTGAGAGTCTACGCCCGTTCCCAATGTTTTCTTAGAGGTGATGGCAACTTTTAATTGCTTACTTTTGTCTATTGTGCCTCACTCCAGAGTCAGGGCTGCACACTCTGGTGCAGATAGCTGCTCTCCAAAACCACTATGTGCAGCTTCATTAAGAAAATGTTGATACTGTTTCATGTTGCCCATCTGCTGGACATGTCTGGTATTGAGAATGGGGAAGTCCTTGATGCATAAAGTAGAATGCCAGGCTGTTCTGATTCTCAGGCTTTCTGTTTGCAGAGGTATGCCCACCTCTTTCAAGGAGTGAATTTGCTGATGTTACTGCTGAGACGTATCCACCACAGACAAAACTGTACTATGGGTGTGACCCTGGATATGACAGAGAAGCTGGTGCATACCTAGGAATTCAGTGTATGATTGAACAGCAGGGTGCTGTTTGGAAATACAAGCTATTTAAATGCTTTGGTGAGTGAGTGTTGTTTTTTTCTATACATAGAGGTGTTTCTCCAAAGTGTTACTTGGTGTAAAACAAATCTGGGCATTAACAAAAGATCTTTTGTGCTTATTTTTCTAAGCTAGAACTTGAAACTATTCTATCCCACCTCTAAAAGTTTGGGCTCTCTGGCTTTTTTCTGGTATTTGTCCTGCTGTAACTCAGCAATTGTAACTTCTCCACAGATAAGAATAATTTGTCTTCAATGGCTCCCAAGATGGAGTTAGAACTTACACAGAAGCCAGAAAGAGAACTGAGGAGCCCTGCACCCAAGAAGCATGAAGACCTTTCAGAGTTCAAACAAAAAGGTAAACAAGTGCTCATTCAATACTGTAACACTTCTGCTGATTTCCGTGGAAGTAATGCAAGAATGGTGAGTAATATCTAATTGTTTTGCCAACAGAGGGAAAGAAACGATTGCTGTACTATCTTGGCTGAACAAGTGATATGGTGTAAGCAAATGGTTATTTTATATCCTAACCACAAATTATAAAGATTTGGTATAGCCTGCTTGTCTATATTTTCTAAGAATACAATATTTTCAAGACCAAAAGCAGTATGCAAAATCTGTCTGCTTTAACCATGTGCTGTCTTGTGTTCCCACAGATTTCTGTGGTCCTCCCAAGGCTATTCCACATGCCTCCATAAGGCTGCCCCAAAAGCATTATGTGGGACAAGTCTTACATTTCAAATGCCAGACAGGTTATGACAAGAGACCCCCCACCTTTGGCAGCACGATGTGCAAGGAGGTGAATGGCAAAATCATGTGGACCCCTCTTGATATAAGGTGCACCAATGACAGCAACCAGTGGCCACCACAGACCATTGGGCCAGGTAAGAAAGTTGTGATTACACCACACCAGTGTCATGACTTGCTCATGTGGGGTCCAGACCCCCAGCTGTCATGGGGAGAGTGGGAGCTTCAAAAAAGTTTAATAAAGAAGCCCTGCCACTGAGGGGCAGGAAGAACTCCATTGTGTATTTAAACACCTTCACAGAAAGTGGTATAAATAATGATAAATTTTTCCTTAGCCTCAGATTTTGGCAACAGTTTAAATTTAAGGAATCACTCCATCTTGCAAGTTCTATCGATGAAAAAATACTTATATAATTATATAAAAATGAATTCTTTATTAAGGCAAATGAATAGGCGGGAGATAATAGACAAAAGATCTTAATCAGATTTACTCACTACAGAGTAGAAAACAAAAAGAACTACTATTAGATTATAGCATAATATAAAACAGTGCATTGTGTCAAAGTACCTTTGTTAAAGCCAGCAAAAGAAATAGTATTGATTAGGAGTCAAATGTAATTTACCACTGAAATAATCTACACAGATTCCTTCACTTAATCTGTTAGGAAGTAACCGGGAAATAGGGATCCCTACTCATAGGACAAACTCCATATTTCCAGGAAAATGTACAGATTTCTGCCTTGTGAACATTTGCTGTGGCTTTTTTAGCTGCAAAATGAACTGCTGTCAGTCAGAAATTCAGCCTATCTTGTCAGGTCTTCCTTCAAAAGTAGGAGGTTTATTGACAGCTGGGGAATGCCAGACCAGTGTCAGCTCCATAATGCCAAAGTAACTCACTACAGGACAGCTTGTCCTGTTTATCTGACTGGTTAACAAACTGTGGATAAGCTCTTGTAGGGGGTAAAATGCTCTGCTACAAGGTGGACAGACCCAGCTGTCTACACCCTCTACAGTCCTCAGGTCTCCATTACCCTCCCAACCTCCTCTGAGTCAGTGAGGTGCTATGGGATGAAATTTTAAGAGGTGAAAGACAACACAGGGACAACACAAGAGGACTTTTCCTACCAACAAACTGGAAGCAAAAGGCTTTTCACCAATACTTCCTTTAAGAGGAAATCAATCTTGCAGAGCTGTAGATGTCTGCTGCACAAATGACCTTGTCTGAGCTGGACTGGCTTTATAACCAAAAGAGGGAATAGGTGTTGATGGTGCTCCTGGCAATTAGAGCACCAAATATTTATTCTCCTAAAGTGTTGCCTTTCTATTTGTTATGATGTGATTTCTCTAACAGATTGGATAAGGAGTATACACCCCTTTCTCAGTTCATGTTAACAACCTGTCCATATCTCATACTGGCACAAGTTCAGAGCTTCATTTTCAGGATAAGAGAGAAATTCAATTAATTTCTTGCACCACGGAAGCTTTAGCTTACATTTCTGGACAAAAACAGGTCCTGGCTGAAACTATGTTTTTAAATCCTAACTTTGCACCTTGAAAGTCATCCTTCCAGTCTCATATGAAGTAAAGATCTTAGATGGATCCCATTCCAGTTCACTTCATGCCCACCATTAACAGGTATCAGATCAGCAGATATGTTGGTATCCAGGCTGGAAAGATCTACTGATGGCCATGAAACAAACGTGGCCAATTTTAAGTGCTCTGTGCAGAGGGAGAGCTGTCAGGCTCTACTCTTGGCACTGCTTTGGTGCTGGAACAAGCTGGCTCTTTGCCTGACTCTGTCCTCATCACTGCTCTGGTGCCGTTCATCAGAAGAGCAAATTGATACAAAAATCAAGAATTTCTCTCTCTTCATAGGTTTGACTCTTCTGTCCACTTCCCCTTCCTCATGAGGGACACTGCCACTGACAGATATGCCATTTCCTTAGAGACTTCACTCCACCACCCAGAGCACTTGGTTGGTCTTCCACGTTGTTCTGTACCAGAGAGATCCATTACTGTTAGAAGAGCTCCTAAATACCCTGCAAGACAAATCTATATCCATGTATTGTGTGAGAAGTTAGTAAAGACAGTATAAACAGATTGTGTAAGCACTTAAGCTTTTATAAAGAAATTTTCAAAGGTTTGTACAGAATGTAAAAGAAAACAGATCAACCAAAGCCCTGTTTTTCAAATGCAGCCATTTTCAGATTCTTCTCTTAGACTTTCTGTGAATTCTACAAATAACTTGAACTGAAGAAAAGCAAGAAAAAATGTAAATATTTAAATGCTGAGGTTTTTTCACATTCTCAAAGGAATAAAAAGAGATGGGCAAATAGAACATCTCTTCACAGCTATACCAGTGCATTTAGATCAGTCTGAAAAGATTTTCTTCTCCTTCCTTTCCCCATCTTCCACTCAGCCATTAGCTTATAAAATAGAAGTTGTCTCTTACTGTGCAGATGCTCAAGACTTTCCACAAGGGCTCTTGATTCCAGCTGGAGTCTGTCAAAAACGGTAGTGCACATTATGATGAGAAGGAATAATGGAGTGAGATGAAGGAAGGGAAGGGGGAGTTTTGCAAACTATTCCAGAGACCACAACATCAGTAGGTCCCTTGTTATCTAACTGTGGTCAGTCTCTGGTTGCCCAAGTCCCCTCTGGTTGGGTCCTGGGAGCAATGGGACAACGTGGCAAAATTCCTGCCTCTGGGCAGAGGGGCAAGATGAGACCCTACCCCTAATCTTGCCTTTTTCTCCCAGCTGGAGTAAATGCGACAAATAAGATAACTCCAGGTGCTAACCATATTGATTTTCCGGTTTTACAGCTATCTGCTTTGCTCTGCTTATCATTCTCACAGTCTTTGTGTGACTCACCAAGCAGACAATAAGGTAAGTGGGACAGAACAAGGAAAATGTGAAATCTAACAAAAAAATCCCTAGGGGTGGAAAAGTTATCAACTGGATCAGCCTCTCCCTATTGCACTGCTTAGATTTCTGGACACCTTCTTTGGTGTTAAATATGACCTTGGGTTTTGGGAATGTCAGATTCAGCTGTTAAATACTGGCACAAGAAAAGGAGGAATCAGAGCTTTTGAAATCAAAAAACCTCAGAACAAGTTGCCCGGAGAGGTTGTGGGTTCCCCATCCCTGGAGGTGTCCAAGGCCAGGATGGACGGGGCTTGGAGCAACCTGGTGTAGTGGAATGTGTCCCTGCCCATGGCAGGAGGATGGAATGAGATGGGCTTTAAGGTCTCTTACGACCCAAACCATTCTGTGATTCTATAATTCTAAAAGGTTGGACAAATTCTTTGTCCCAGCCATTGTGGAACTAAGAATGGCAGTTGAAATAATGGATGGGAGATTAATTCTGAGGGAAAATTAAGGTTAATTTTGCAAATACATTGTTTCAGATAGATTATGCAATCAGTCATTTTCTCTCTGGCCATAGTGTGAGAAGTCTGGGGGGGCATCTGCCACCATAACCACATAATTCTGTTTCCTTCATCCTCCTGGTTTTAGAGTTGTATCATGACAACTCTGTACCTCAGGTTTATTTCAGTCTGGCCTCCTCCCTGTTTCTGTTACTACAGCACCAAGGCTGTTCCTGTTCACAGGCTCCCCAGCCTAGTTAAGCCAAGATGTCCCTATTTAACATTTGGGAATTCTCCTCTTCTCTCTCTTTGCTAATCTTTTTCCCTGTTTCTCTTCATGTTCCTTATTAATTACTGATACTTCTTAGCTGAATGGGGATTTTCCTTGAAAAGTGAGAAGGGGTGACCTCATGAAATCACATCACAAGTGGATTTTTGTCAATTCATGACTGGATAAAACCATATAAAGTGTAAACAATGCTTTGAAACATGCTTTAGTGAAGATAGTCAACCATGGTGCAGATTTCCTGGGCCATTGTAGTGTTGGAATCCAAGGCACAAATAATCTTCAAAGCCTTGGGCGTGTTTACTCTGAGTTTGGAATGTGTAAAGGTTTGGTTTTAAGACCGTGGGAAAAACTTCCAAATATAGTGATTTCTGAAAATATGTTAGGTGAAAAAGGTATCAAGAAAGATTTAAATTTCACTGGCTCTGTGGTGGAAGAAATGGTGAAATAGCCAATGCCAGATGAAATAGTAACTGACGAATGAAAGAGTAACAGATCCTAAGTGGTGTCTTCTACAAAAAATATTCTGCTGTTTCCCATAGTAAATACAGAAAAAGCCATAGAAAACCTGCTTCTTCCCACCTGTAGTAAAGTCTTTTTCTCATTGTAGGGAAGACTTCTCAGGGAATTGTGGCATTCAGATGCAAACTCATCAAATTAATGAATTGCCACAGAAGAAACCAGATTGTACCAGCGATTCCAAGACCAGCAGTGGCAAACGAGGAGGAAGCCTGGACATTCAAATCCAACGCGTGAAGGAGGCAGAAAATGTTGTGATTTAATTCTCATGGGGACAGCATGACTTTCCACCTACAGAGTGCTGGTAGGAGGAGTGCACCCCACCACTGACAGATGGGGAAAGAGCCCTGCCTGAAACTGCTTCCCAAACCCCCTTCTCCTCCTACCATGCAGCAGATGTATTTCTAATATAACTGCAGCCCCTCCCAAGCCACCAGGAGCACATATGGACCATGCTCCCAAGCACATTAAATGGTGTCACCATCATTTCAGCCCACACCCCACCCTCCCCACAAACAGAGCAGCTTTGCTGGACACCTGATGTCCCCCTGCCTCTTCCCCACCCAGGTGGGTCAAGCACAGGCATACTCTTCTCAAATTATTCCCCTTGGAAATTAAACCCGTTCACCCCCTGCACTGCAGCTGAAAATCTGACTGGACCCCCTTACAGTTCACTATATACATGCATTCCTCATCATCCCCCTCTTCCCAATTATTTTGGATTAGTCCCATCCACAAGAGTTCCTACATCATTTCTCCAGCTCAGATGAGGATGCTGCAGATCGTGGCAGCTGATTAATTTGACAGCTCCTTTTGTAGCTGCAGAG
This sequence comes from Chaetops frenatus, assembly GCA_013400775.1. Lineage (NCBI taxonomy): Eukaryota > Metazoa > Chordata > Aves > Passeriformes > Picathartidae > Chaetops > Chaetops frenatus. The sequence continues at coordinate 529,923 of VZTR01008866.1, forward strand.
CATGAGAGAGCCCAGCACCAAGGCATCTGAGGACAGCCTCAAGCACACACAGTATTTGACGTGTTCTTGTATGATTGGGAGTTGATGAGGTCTGGATATTCTTCTGCCTCTTTTTAGCCACACTCAGCCCAGTAAGATAGGTTTCACCTGGCTGAATGCAAGTATCTGTGTCTGAGATAGGCAGTGGGGAGAACAAGTCCCTTTAGAGAGCTGTTCATCTCACCCTATTGCCTAAATATATACAATAATATGTATTATATATAATAATAAATACATTATTATTCTGTAATATATGTATGTGATATGTATTTATTTATACACACACAGAGATAGATTGTTATTTATGTATATGTACAGGTCAAATGACTCAGGGTCATGACCTATTTCTCTGCATTAACTTTAACAATGCCAAGATTGACCAGATTAACTATAAGGATCACATGGCCATATGAGAAAAGCCAAATGGGGTGGATCCCTTCATTATAATTCAGAAGACATGAGGTTTTGTCTAGTTTTCTAGTTTTTTGTTTTTGTCTAGTTTTTGAGATAGTGTTCCTTGCAGTGCCTAAATGGTTTGTAATCCTGTTGAGTTATTCTTACTCTATAGCCTTGATGTTTATATTTCCCATGGCTTTTTTTATTCCTGTTGGAATAGGACTTATTTGTACTTATTTGTACTATGTATCTTATCGTGTGAACCCTCAGTAAGTTCATGGATAAGGTCAAGTATGTTGGGAATGTCAATCTGCTGGAAGGTAGGAAGGGTCTGCAGAAGGATCTGGGCAGACTGGATCAATGGTGCGAGGCCAATGGAATGAGGTTCAACAAGAGCAAGTGCTGGGTCCTGCATTTCAGCAACAATAACCCCAGGCAGTGCTGCAGGCTGGGGCAAAGTGCCTGTAGAGTGTCCCAGTGGGAAAGGACCAGGAAGTGCTGGTGACAGCAGCTGAACATGAGCCAGCTGTGCCAGATGGCCAAGAAGGCCAATGGCATCATGGCTTGTAACAACAATAGTGTGGCCATCAGGGCCAGGGCAGGGATTGTCCCCCTGTACTGGGCACTGGTGAGCACACACCTCGAGTCCTGTGTCCAGTTCTGGGCCCCTCAGTTCAGGAGTGCCAGTCTGGAGAAGGACAATGGAGCTGGTGAAGGGTCTGGAGGGTTAAATTCTATCAGGAGTGGCTGAGGGAGCTGGGGTTGTTTATTCTGGAAAAAAAACAGGCTCAGGAGAGACTTTATTGCTGTCTGCAACTCCCTGGCAGGAGGGTGCAGCCAGATGAGGGTCTGTCACTTCTCCCAGGCAACCAGCGACAGGATGAGAGGACACAGTCTCAAGCTGCACCAGAGGAGGTTCAGATTGGACCTCAGGAAGAATTTCTTCACAGAAAGGGTTGTTAAGCATTGGAATGGGCTGCCCAAGGAAGGTGTGGAATCACCATCCCTGAAAGTATTCAAGAAATAAGTGGACAGGACACTAGGGTCAGGACAGGACCACAAGGTGGTCAAAGGTTGGACTTGATCATCTTGGAGGTCTTTTCCCATCTAATTGATTCTGTGATTCTGTGATATGGCCCTTCACTCTGAATGAGAAGGAGGGTTTGAAGAGAAAAGTACAGGCAACAAGGGTAAAGAAAGCCATTTTCCTCTTCAGGTGTCTCTTTTCTTCTGAGAAGGTCCACAGGCATCGCTGGCATGAAAGGAGACAAACCCTGAAGAGGTCAGTGTTGGAAGTGAGGGGAGTAGCCATTCACACAGGCACTGGGTATTCAAAGAGAAACTCTCCATTTGACAGTGCTGTCTTCTAGATGACTTTGAAACATAAAAACACAACTTGGTTTTAAAAGAGGGCTTTTAATTTATGTCAGATGTGAAAGTACCTGTGAGTTTAATGTGTGCTTTGCAAAGAGAGGTGTGTTCTAGGACTCAGATTTCCATTTTATGAGTTTACCTGTCATATAATGCTTTCATGTAGAAAATTCTGGCACCACAACTGAGAAATTTTTACATGCATTATGTAGAACTCCTCTTGTGCCACATGAGCCAGAGCTGTGCACTGGAGTGATCTATGCTACTCACTGTGCACTTCATGGGGCTAAAGATGGGCAGGTTTGGATTCTCTGTCTGCAGCCATGTTCCAGGGTACACACTGAGAGAGCTGGAGGTGTTCAACCTGGAGAACAGGTGACTCCAGGGAGACCTTAGAGCCCCTTGCAGTGCCTAAAGGTGTTCCAGGAGAGCTGGAGAGGGACTTTGGACATGAGCATGAAGTGACAGGACAAGTGGGAATGGTTTCACACTGCCAGAGGGCAGGGTTAAATGGGATATTTGGGATACATTCTTAATGGTGAAGGTGGGGAGGCACTGGCACAGGCTGCCCAGAGCAGCTGTGGCTGCCATATCCTGGAAGTGTTCAAGGCCAGGTTGGATGGGGCTTGGACCATTCTGGGATTGTGGAAGGTGTCCCTGCCCTTGGCAGGAGATTGGAGCGGATGAGCTTGAGGTTCTTTCCAACCCAAACCATTCCATAATTCAATGAAACCCCAGGGAGTGGGATCCTTGAATCTTTTTTTCCCCCCTTTTCCCATAGTAGTACAGCTGCTTCAAACAAGTTTTCTGCAGCTATTAAAAAAAAAAAAAGCCTGATGTGTTAACCTAGGATATCTGCATCTGTATTCACAAAAGCTGGCTTATACATTCCTAAATTCTGTGGCCAGTAACTCGTGTTGACCTTCCTCACCTGTGCTCTCTGATAATCACAATCTGTCTGATACTGTTAAACTACTATTTTCTGAAGACTTCTCATGCTTGAAACTGGAAGACACTTAGCAGCAGAACCTTCTCCTCATTTCTTAATTTTTTTCTTTTTTTCTCCAAAAGCAAGATAAAAACACTTGCTTTTAAATTGTTTTAGATATCTAAGGCCCAGAGTTTACATAGATACAAAGTGTTTGTGGGTAGCCATAGTCATTAAATTCTACCTGCCTATAAACCAGCATGGGATGAACAGATAAATCACTACTCCTAGCCTTTACCCTCTGAGGGATGGAGGCTTAGAAATCACTGGTTCAGCCTTCTTGAGCTTGCAGGTTTTTCTACTGTATTTATATCATACAGTTTCATTTGATTTGGGCTTTGAATATTGTGTGAAGGTAGTGGGGAAAAATGAAGCTTCATGTGAAAAGAAAAACAAAAGGATGCCAATTTGCATTCCCAATGTACAGTATCACTGCTGGGTGATGTTGGCATTTTCTGGACTTCTTCAGTATCTGATGTAAAACCCCTCAAACCCACTGGCACAGCAGAACCATCCACCCAGCTCTTGAGACAGATCAGTCTGATCCTGAGTGTATTTTCTCATATTTCTCTCAATAAATGCATCTGCCTCCTTGGAAGGTTCTTTAGATATGAAGCATTTTGAGGCTCTGAGCTTACAATGAATCACAAATTAGCAGTTCCCTGAAAATAATGTCAAGTAAAATCAGACTTCTTTTGCTGAAATAGTTGTTATTTTCAGAGGAAATATGAATGTGACCTGGTTCCTTAAAAGCAGCTCATGTTGTGGCCTTTAACTATTCTTTAGAATGGATCTGATGTTTACACAGACATAAATAATCATCTGTACAATTTTGCTGAGCCACTCTTAAATGGAGTGCCATCCACCAGGGAAGGATATGTTTGAAAGTACAAAAGACTTTATGTGTTTGGGGTTTGGTTTTGGGTGTTGAAGCTCCAATATGTGCACAGTCACTGTGTGAAAGCTGAATGTGTAAACCCCATTGGAGGACAACCCAGATGATAACCAAAAGCAACAGTAAAACCAAAATAAATAGGGAAACTCTCCTATTGTGTAATTAGTTTGAATAGGTTTGGTGGTTCTTGTGTACATGGAATGTAACTTCACAGGATCCCATTCAGGTACACAACATCTAAGTAGTTCCTCAGAAATCAAAGGAGATTTAATCTTATAAACCTTTCATAATAGGGAAGTGTGGCCTTTGTATCCAGAGGCTGTTGGTTAAGCAAACATCTAATATTGACTTAATTTCTTAGTCTGACTTTGGATATGAAAATAACACGTAAGAATAGACATTTGGGTTTTGATAAACTTACCTTTCCTCTTTTCTAGTCGGTCCCAGAAAGATAAAGCTCTTGGATTAGTGAAACTAGTTTGTTTGGGGGTTTTTTCCATTTTTATAGATTACCATGTAACTTAAGACAGGAAACTCCCAGTGGGACCCCTGTGAGACTCAGGAAGGACACTCATATCTTTGATCATCATTTCCCAGGGAAAAGCCTCTCTCTGCAAGATGAGATGGAGAGATGTGCATTTTCCTTGGATGAGCAGATGGAGATTGGCCTGGCAGCATCACAAACAGAACATGTTTCATGCAGAACAACACACAGTGCATTTGCTGCCTACATGAGAGAGATCCTGTAGCTCCCATATGTCCAACCCAGCAGATGGGGATGGCATCTCCTTTGCCCAGAGAATGGCAAAGTGCCAGTAGAGCCCTTCCCATGCTGCCTTCCCCATGTGACAGCCAAAGATACTTCTGGGTGGACCAAAGGAGTTTTGCACTGCTGCTTTCTCAAGGCCAAATAATGTCTTGATTTTCTTGTTTCCATCTCTTCCAGAATGACACATGAAAACATGTTCAGTTCATGGAGTCTCAATCTTTGGTATTATTGGAAAAGGACTAAGTAAGCTGCATGATCCAGCACAGGGAAGTGCGTTTAGCTCCCAGCATCTCCTCACAGCTCCCAGCAAAAATCATTTTTCCTTAGTATCTAAAAATCCTCTGACACACTGGAACCCAAAGCTCTCCCCATAGATGGACAAACACAGAGCAAACTGCAAAATTACCATCCCATGTCAGTGCAGCTTCACCTTCCCAGGGGACAGAGGAGCTTCCCACCCCACCGTGGGTGCTCTGGGCTCAGCAAAGGGCTGTATCCCTATTCCCCATTCACAGCAAGTTCAGAAGAAAACAGAGGCGATCCTAGATGAAAGGTGGCTGGCTGGATGCTTGTGGAGCTGGGGCAGCCCTCTGTTCAGCTCCAAGCTGGGCTGCTGTGAGAAGCACAGAATCATTTCTGTTGGAAAAGGCCTCTGAGACCATGGAGCCCAACCTTTGACCAGTGACCACCTGGCCAACAAGACCATGGCACTGAAAGCCACATCTAGTCTCCAGGGATGGGGCACGTCCTCAGGCAATCCATTCCAATGTTGAATCACCCCTTATGTTAAGAAATTCCTCCTGATGTCCCACCAGAACCTCCCCTGGTGCAGGCTGAGGCCTTGTCCTCTCATCGTCTCATTGGTTGCCTGGCAGAAAATGCTGACCCCCACCTGGCTGCACTCCCTTTCCAGGGAGCTGTAGAGAGAAATAACCTTTCAGAGCTCCCTCTTCTCCAGGCTAAAGAACCCCAGCTGCCTCAGCTGCTCCTCACAGGCCTTGCCCTCCGGGGCCTTCATCAGCTTCAAGGCCTTTCCCTGCACTGGCTGCAGAGGTGGCCTCATGGATCCAGCCTGTCCAGATCCCTCTGCAGAGCCTTCCTACCCTCCAGCAGGTTGAGTCTCCCACCAAACTTGCTGTCATCCTTGATCTTACTGGGGGTTCACTGGATCCCTTCATCCAGATCAACAGTAAAGATAATAAATGAGACTAGGCCCAACACTGATCCCTGGGGGACACTGCTTGTGGCTGGATGCCAGCTGGATGTGGCACCATTCACCAACACTCTCTGGGCCTGGACATCCAGACAGTTCCTGACCTAGCCAAGAGAGCACCTCTCCAAGCTGTGGGACAGCAGCTTTTCCAGGAGAATGCTGTAGGAGACTGTGCCAAAGGCTTTGCTGAAGTCCAGGTAGACACTTCCACAGCCTCCCCACTCATCGCCTGCGCCGGTCATCTGGTCATTAAAGGAGATCAGGTTGATCAGGAAGGACCTGGCTTTCCTAAACCCCTGCTGGCTGGGTCTGATGCCTTGGTTATCCCGTATGTGCTGTGTGAGCACACTTAGGACAATCTGCTCCATAACCCTTCTGGGAAGTGAGCTCAGGCGGACATGCCTGTAGCTCCCCAGATTCTCCTTCCAGCCCTTCTTGGGGATGGGTGTCACAATGGCCAAAGCCCAGGCACCTGGGACCTCCCCAGTTAGCCAGCCCTGATTAGAACTCATGGAAAGCAGCACTCCTCATATATGAAATAAGGCAGAATTCAAGCTGATCCTTTTCTCTGTTCGGCTTCTCGTGTATTTCATAAACTTGCTGTGGATGGCAGGGCATTTCTGATTACTGCCAGGTGTAAAGGTCTTGGGAGGAGCCTGGGAAGTTGGTAGAGGTGGGACTGATGGGGTTGGTGTGTTGATTTTGCATGGCCTGGGTTTTGGTACCAGGGGGCTCACAGAAGTGGCTTCTGTGAGAAGCTGCTAGACTATGGCAAGCAGATCCAATCCCTGATTGCGCTCAAGATGGACATAATGCTGGCCAAAGCAGGGCCAATGAGAGATGTTGGTAATGCCTCTGTGATAACATATTTAAGAAGAAAGTCAAAACGAAGTGGAGTGTGCAGTTTTAATTCCAGCCAGAGAAAAGAAGGAGGTGAGAACATGTGAGGAAAAACCATGGAGACACCAAGATCAGTGGAGAAGGAGGGGCAGGAGATGCTCCAGGTGCTGGAGCTGACATTCCTCTGCAGACCGTGGTGATGACCATGGTGAAGCAACTGTGCCCCTGCAGCACCTGGGGATGCACGGGGGNGGGGGATGCAGAGACCCACCCGCAGCCCCTGGGGATCCATGGGGGATGCAGAGACCCACCCATAGCCCCTGGGGGAGGTGCCCGTGCCTGAGCGGGTGGATACCTGGAGGAGGCTGTGGTTCAGTGGGAGACCCAGCGGAGAGAGGAGGCCCTGCTCCCAGGTGGGAGCAGCCTCTCCTTGGAGGACTGCACCCCGTGGAATAATGACCCATGCCACAGCAGTTTTGGGAGCACTGTTAGCCGTGGGAGAGACTCATGTTTCAGCAGTTTTGGTTGGGCTGCTGCTTTTGTGATTGGACCCATGCTGGAGAAGTTCACGGTCACTGTCTCCTGTCGGAGGGACCCCACAGTGCAGCAGGGGAGGGACTCCTTTCCCTGAGCATCAGAAGAAAACCTTGGGTGATGAACTGACCAAACCCCCCACACTCCATCTCCCTGTGCTGTTGGTGGGAAGGAGGGAAGGGTTGGGGAAAGAAAAGGTGTTTTTAAGGGCTATTTTACTCCTCATTATCATCCTCTGATTTTGTTAGTAATAAACTCAATTGCTATCTCTAAATTGAACCTGTTTCACTCTTGGAGTGTTTTCTCCCAGTCCTTAACTCATGAAACCCTCATAAATATTTTTTTACCTCTTCAGTGCAGCTGTGGCAGGTGAGGGTGAGTGGGCAGCTTTCATGGGTGGCTGGTGTTTGGCCAGTGTCAAACCAGGACCGTTGGTCAAGCAGCCAGTGATTCCAGAGGCTGGCAAGTGGGGGCAGTGGGGCATGGGATGAGCAGTGGTGAGGCTGAGTGTGGTCTCAAGCCCCAACAGGTGTGCAGAAGTGTGTTAGCACATCACTTGTGTGGGTGTTATGGCATCCTCTGTGTTTGGACACCCAATGTCCTGCAAGGATGCTCTGGGCACTGTGACTTTATTGGTGGTGCTGGAAATTTTAGTGAGAAGCAACTTGTGGTGGATAAATGAGGTGACTGCGCAATCCAGCACTGCAGCAAATAACTTTTATTGTAAGCTCTGGCAAACTAAATGATCTGGCACACACTGATTTTTCCAGCCATTGAATACATTTCCCTAAATCAGTTTCCCAGATAAAATCTGCAGATAAGCTTTACAAGTAGAGCAGAGGATGAAGGCATCCAAGCGGTATATGAGAGGAATTTAGCTTTGACTGCTTAAAAGCTGCCTGATCCTGCCACTCTGATACTTCAGCT
>VZTR01008867.1:12999-25902 GCA_013400775.1 Chaetops frenatus
CCTTCAATTATCAGCTGAAGCCGCAGCACCGAGCGACGCCTCGTCCGCCGCCTCCGCCGCCGAACCCCTTCCAGCGGCGCGAGGGGGAGGTCGCGGGACTACTTTCTCCTGGCACCNGCGCTCGGCGGAGCCGCTGTCGGCGGCTGGTATCCCTCCGCCGGGGTCGTCACCTCGGGTCCGCGGGAATGTCCCCCCTCGGGGCGGCCGGGGGGCGGCCGGGGCGCGGGTCGCTGGTGGCACCGGCGGCGGGGGTCAGACCCTGTCCGGCACCGCGGGGCCGCCGCGGCTGCTCCTTTAAGAGGGGGCCGGGCTAGCGGTGACCCCGCGCGATGTCCGCCCCTTCCTGGTTGCCACGGAGACCGCCCGCCAGCGTCCCAAAATGGCGGTGGCGGAGCCGCGTGGGGCCGCTGCTCTCTCCGCCGCCCGGGAAGAAAGGAAGGCAGACCGGCAGCGTGGGGCGGCAGCGGCTTTAGCGAGGGCTTGTCCTTGGGGAAGGAGCCCCTTCATGCCGGGGCAGGACGAGGGGTCCCGCCAGGAAGCGACCTGGGAGGCGCCACCAGTAAGTGCCGTTGGCCTGGCCTCCTGAGGGCTGGGAACGCCTGGCTGCGTGAGGGCTGGCTACCAAAAAGGAAGTTTTCAGGCATGGGCGAAAGGGCGTCTAGATGAGGAGCCTCAGTATGTGGGAGATTATTTCTACCTGGACTTTCCCGAACCTGTGGGATGGGACTCGGGGTGAGGAAAGGAGGAAATAGAAATGGTTCAAAATGGTGAGTTAGTAGCCTTGCGAAGTAGTATATACACATCATGATTTTGTACCCTTAAAACAGATAAAAGTCTACTCTCAGAAATTCCTCACAAATAAATGTGGTGCTACATGTAACGCAAATAAACAACAAGTCCTTAAATATTTTTTCTAAAGGAAGAGAAGTTTAGCTGCACCTTCAGGGTAATCAGACTTAAGGCAGAGGGGTAAGCAATAATCTAACATGTCATTCCAAGAACATAAAATTAACATGTGGGAATGAGAAGGCTGTATATATTTTCCACATTGTACCTGGAGATGTTAGGTGTCCTGCCTTTCATCAGTGTACATAACTGGTTTTCCAAACAGGAGAATAAGCAATGCTTAATATCCTGGAAGAGTTTTTTGAACCATTGTTTTTAAATATCCTGCAATACGTGCAACATGAGTATTTTTCAGAATGATATAATAGAATCATCAATGAAAAATGTTGGACAGTAAACAACGAAATTTACAAATCTGATTATGAGTTTATAAGGTTATGAAATAAAAATGCAAATATACTATAATCTTTGTTTCATTTTGACCCATTTTTTACTTAATTTACCTACTTTATTAGAGGGACAAACACAAATGCTTGTCTCAGGCTGGACATACTGATTTAGAAGATGTAAAGTTTCAGAAACTTTTCTGAGAAAAATTTTTAAATATCTCAATGGGAAAAAAAAAGCCTATTTTTAAACTAGGAGGCAGTTTTCAGTTTGTTTTCATAAACTAAACCAAAATAATGAACATATGTTCTTTCAGAGAAGAATTGCTGCACAATAACTGGGAAATACATGCTTCTGAATAGCTGAAGTCTTGTAGTGGGCCTGTCCCCCTGTCCCCATAGGAATCCTGTCAGTGCTCTGCTTGTCTGTGGAATGTGACTGAGTGTTGTGGGGTCTTTGCTATTCATTTTTGCACTCAGATAATAAAAATAAGATGGTTCTTATTATTTTTACTGTCTTCAGGTTTTTGTTTCTCATATCTGTTTCCTGTCACAGACACTTCAGGTATCTATTCTTAGGTTTGTTTTCAGCTGCTGAAATTAATCTTGAAAACAAACCAAAGTCAGTTAACATAAACCACGCAAAAAAAGCTTCATAACTGTCAGTGTAAGTAAGTTCAAATTGTTCTGCAAATGCTCATTGTACAAAGCATTACCAGGAAGTTGGTGTCATTGAAAAATAACTGGTTTGGACTATTTAAAAAATTCAGCTTTGATTTTATGGCAGTAAGATCATTTGAGTATTGTGCAGTGAATGTATGTATTTGAATATATCACTATATTTTCTGAAGCTAATGTATCTGATTCCAGGAAAACTTCCCAATTCACTCAAATTTTGATTCACTACTCCTCAAAACACCTTCAAATCAGTAGTGTCTCCAGTTTTAACTTCTGTGCACGTAAAACTTCTGGATGCTAGTTAACCTTTCTACAGGCTGTGGAATCTCCTGAGAAGAGACCTGTGTCAAAAATAGCAGTTGAAGGTATGTGCATCACTGATGTTCCAAGTTGTGTCTCATGTAAAATATATTTAGCCATCCTGGGTTAGTGTGGAGGAGGCCTCGTTGTTGGTTCACATTCCCAGGATGCTATTTTGCAGTCTCCTCATAAATAACAGTCTTTGCCTGAAAGGCCTAACAGTCTAAGCCTCCAGTGTGGCACATGGTTACAGGATTGCTGAAACCTGCTACTTTGAAATGTCCCATTCTTGGAAGTGAGTGGTTTCAGAACTGTCTTGTGTTTCTTGAAAAGCAAAAATGGGAGTTTGTGGCTGCCTAGTGGATTTGTATCAAAGCTCCCATAATTCTGTCAAGTGTTGCCCTTCTTTGAATGGTCTACTTGGGCTTTACATGAGCAGTAAATTCAGCATCCTTTGAGGATGAAGTTACCAATTTACTAGGCATGTCTCACAAAGCTCCAAGGCTTATGTACCTGTGGTCATGGCCAGGATTTCCAGGTATTAGCTGACTATAAAGTCAAACTGTCACAGAACCAGAAATCCTGTACAAGTACAGAAGACCTTAAGAATGTGTTAGGGCAAGAAACTTAGCTGCATAAGTGAGCATTCATGGAATACAGTTCACTCAGCTGGATTGTGTGGAAGGAGAGATCTTCTGAGACATCAGTGAAAATAATTTTTTTTGAGTAGCTATTTCAAGTCAGCAATCATAATTTTACAAATGCACAGAAACTATTCCACATATTTCCCCTGTGTGGGCATCTGCCAGTTCCACTGCAGAAATATAGGACTGACAGAGACAACTTTAGGTCATCCCGTCCCAGTGCCTGCTGTTTCATCCAGCCACATAGTAGATCTTCATAGCATAAATGGGATTTGATGTGTTTCAAAGGTAGTGAAGCTTTTTTCCTCTGCTACTTCACACGGAACAACTGCTCCAGATCATCACTTCTCTGATGGTTAGAAGTACAGTTAAACAGATTAATTTACATTTATTTTGTTTGGATATCTTGTGTGTAGGTAACAATGCTTTATATATGTATATGTGTGTGTATATATATATATATGACATACTGTATATATTTAATGAATATGCACTCTGGATAGGGTTTGTTTTGTTTTTTCAGTCCCCACTTCTGAAACAGACTCTCTTCCTCTTGGTCACTCTCATCTTTTCACTGCATTTATTCCCATTAATACTTTTGTTCTTAATAATAATAAGCCTAACAAGTACCATGTGCAAAAGCATTGTTACTTTCCCATTTCTTTTGAAAAATCCTTGGTGATTTAAATTTTAGGATGGTATTTAACTTTCTCTACCAAAATCACATTAATGACTCAATCATCCTTTGATTAGTTATTATTCCAATGTCTTTCTCCTGTGTCAACTTTCAATTTATAACCTTTTGGTTTATGGCAGAAATTATTTCTGAATGAATGACTTTGGCATTTGTACTTTTCAGTTTTTTGGTTGGTTGGTTGGGTTTTTTTGTTTGTTTGTTTTTTCTCTGCAGGACTGTTCTGAGTTGTTATGAAAGAACAACTGGTGTACATATCAAGATAAACATAATAAATAAAAATCATTCTTGGCCATAAAATGTGTTCTAGGAACCCTGCTAGTATTCATGGGAATGGTGAATAGTTTTTGTTTTGTTTGAATGCATGTAAAATGGGAATAGAAGGGGAATCTTTTTGTTCAAGACTGACATGAGGGAGGGCAACTTGTTTCACTTATGCCTTTCCATTACCTTTCACTGTACATGTTTTTCAATCTTGAAAGGCTGAATTAGTATTTGATACACCAGTTATAATTTGGCAAGGTTTATCACAACAATAGATGTTATCTGTTTGTACAAGGCAAACAATTAATCCTATGGCTTCCAACACTAAATTTAAGATGTCTTGAGAGAGCCACACAAATTACCTTTCAAAATAACATTTCTTATAAATTGTCTAACACATAATAAGTACAGGTTTTGAAAAGTGCAAGAAAGGAATCCAGATGGTGGGGGAGTGTAGGAAAGATTGGTCGCTCATTTTGGTCAAACAAGTAATATAGATACACATCCCCCACCCTCAAAAAAAAAAGTCTGGTGCTTAATCTGCTTATAGGGCAGGCTGATAACTGGAGTGATGAGGTTGGTAACAAAAGAAATGTAATGGGAAAATGATCCGCTCAACATGTAATTAATACTAGCATCTGTCACCATTTAATGAATGCTACACTAATCAGATGATTTTGTCATGTTAGTAAAATGTTCAGCTACTTACCCACAAAGACTGGCAGGGTACATCCACAAGGCTGCCGTGGTTCTGTGCAATATTCCACACATGATCTGCTCATGTAACAGCCAGAATAACTGAACTCTGTCAGATATGCAACTGCAGAATTGTGTATTTGGCCAGAGATCAGCATCTGGGTTCTCTAACAGATATCCACAGGACATGTAGATGAGCAGTGTAAGTAACTGGGGAAACAGTTCTGATAAATGTTCTTGTTTTTTACTCCTCATTGCTCCTATTGTTTAGTGTTCACTTCTACATCTTCAACCAGTTTCTGATTAAATCAATACATTCTGAGCACAGCACATTATTTTAGATACTGAGTACTACAGTATTTGCTTAAAAGATCCTATAATTAGTTGCTTCAATTTAAAAAATACAGGGTTTTGTCTGGCTTTTTAGTTGTAAGCAAAAATTCTGAACCTACAGCACTTAAATCTTCAAGAAACTTTTTTTTTTAAAAAAATCCTTTTTTAATAAACAACCCAGTTGTTACTGATCTCTGTAAGTCCTACACTACAAAAACCCAAACAAACAAAAAACCACCACCACACCAACAACAACATAACCCAAACAAAAATTAGACAAAACAAAACACCCCAACAACTTACCATTTTCAATAAAATTTCCATTTTAGGAGACATTAATAAATGATCATTGTGGTGGTGGGCTGGCTGATTTTCAGTTGTGAGAACATTCATGCTTTATTAAACCTGCAAGGATAGCTCCTCCATTTGAAAAAAAAGGTACTATAAAGTTAACTGTTAAATCTTCAGCTTGTTTATAAGTCTTTATGATGACATTTGATATGTAACCTATTTGATTGACAGCAGATGCCATTTGAAGTGCTTAAGCCAGATGGATTGGGGGGGGGGAATTAACAGATGTTCTAATAGTAATTGAGCTGAAATTAATTTAATGTTACACAAAACAATTTTTGAAAAGAAAAGTCTTAAGTAAAGATCTGTGGGAGATGAACCTTTTTCAAAATTCTATTTTATTTGCATTTGAAATATAAAGGATCCCATACCAGTGATTACCTAGCCAGATTCTATCCAAGTCTCTTCTTTGACTTTTAAAACTGAAATTTGTGTTCTTAGCAAACAAAAAGAGCACAGAAATTTCTCAAGAGGGAGTTTAAAAAATTATATTTTTATTATGATCTATTTGTATGGAGGACTTCAACTACATAAAATAGTAGCTTCTTGTTGTTGTCTTAAATTAGAAATATTTCAAGTGTAGTTTGTTGAGACCAGGAGAGGGCAGCCATTTTGTCCTAGCTCAGGAAATGCTCTGCTATGCTGACAAGGTGTATTTCCAAAAGAATTGAACATTTTCCTGGTAATGATATCACGCAGTATTCAGCAGGTATTATCAGGAGAATGTTTGTTAAGCCTAAAATACATAGGGAAATCTTTGCTTTTTTGCTGTCTTTAATTCAGACATCAAAGTAAACAGTAGAGCTGCTTGGAAAATGGAGACTGCTGCACCAGAAAAAACATGAATATTGTTGTCAGATATTTCTGTCCAAAGCTAAAATAAGTTGGTTTAGCAGTGTGGTTTGGATTATGCATTATGGTTTGGATGCCTGATGGTACCTTTCACTTCTTCCCTAATGTGCCACCTCTGGGTGTATGTTGCTAGATCTTATCCATAAGGTTTTGGGAAAGATCAAGGAATTCTTTGGTCAATGCTGCAATATGAAAGATGCAATACAGCACAAGAACTGACAGAGGAAAATTTGGGCTTTTAACAACGGAAATGCAATTTGTGATGTGTTGCAGTGGCAGTGCTGGAATTTCAGAGCTTTCATTATTAGTGGAGCAAGATTTCTCTACAGAAGGCATCACATACAGCAATGTAAGTGATGGGCTTATACCTTCCCAGAAGACTCAATTCTATTTTTTGGCTTTTTTTTCCCCACAAACATTACCAAATGCTTAACTCTGTGAAACATTCATTTATTGATTTGAAATTAGATCTATAACTGATAAGGAGTGATTATTACTTGTGAAGTTGAGTGCTTAGTGAGCCTATGATAATGCAGTGCTGTCGTGTGTGCTTATAAAATTCTTTTTCAGTAGTGATTGAGCTGTTATTTGAAGATGTACTGGGATATTCTCATATCAGTTTCAATTAAGGTTTGTTAAAGATGATAAAGTAATCTTAGTTAATTCACTATTAATCTGGTTTTACTATATCACAGGTAGCCTAGAGGTGTATTTTTTACTTTTGTCTCAGCTGGGTTTTGTCTACTTATAACTAGTCTTTAATAAACACACAGCAGGATCTCACAGAATTGCTATGTTTAAGCTCCCATTTGAAGTTTCATGTGTAGTTTTAATATTTGTGGCTTTCTTTAAAAGTATCATACTTGATCTAGTCCTACCTGACAAGGATGATTTTCAAGTCATGAAAGTGTAATAGTTTCTCAAGATAAGCGATCACAACTACTTTTGCTTCATAATGTAAACATTTCTTGCTGTAACCAAGTCATGTTCACATGTTCCTTATTGCCAGTGCTTGTTCTTTAGAAATAAAGAAAGATTTAGTTATATTTTTCACTTGCCTTACTTAGGTAGTAAATCCTTACGAATCTTTTTCTCTGTCTTGGGATAGATACCTCAGGAGTAATTCTACTTTTGTGTTACCAAAGGTAAGTTTATGTTCTTTCCTGTTGTCCTGTTTTCCTTTTTCCTGCTTCAAGCTAGAAAAATAATTATTCTTCTTTTCTGTTGCCTTTATTAACCAAGAGCAGTTTACATTATTTCATTTTCCATATACCCAGTAGCATTCATGATGAAGAACTGTCAGATATGTTTACTTGACTAGGCATACCATATATTTATACTTTTTTTCATTTATCTAAAGTAATTAAATGCACTCAGCAAAGTGTTCAAGGGAAGGAAGAAGGCAATAAGTGTAGAAGGCAAAGCTAAAAAAGATTCAGAATTTTTATTTCAAAGTGAGATAGGCTATGAAAGGTCTTATCTAAGGATGCACCTGTGTAACCTAAAAATTTTTTTAAACAAAGTTGCTGGTCTAAACTGCTCTATGGATTTTTATTCTAAAGATTTGCTTGGTTTTGATTTGCTATAAACTAAATCAGTTTCTCTTAAACTGAAATAAGCCTAAATACAACCAAAGTAAAAGTGCCTGCAGCTTTTGGCTGGACTTCACAAAATTAGATTTAAATTGTGCACTGGGTACAACCAGTGTAAGTGTCATTTGTTAGCTGAAACCTGAATTACACAAATTATCTGGACAAGCGTGGGAACTAAAAGAATGAGCACTAGTGCACAGTAAAATGATAGAAATCATTTGTTGAAAAACTCAAAATAATACTGTAGAAGCAGAAGCCTGGAAGAGTGTCTGAAGCCAGAGTTCTAAATAACATAATAGGATGGTAATGAACAATAGAGTGAAAGGAATGACAGCAGATGGGGATTGCAGCCAAGAGAAGCTATGTAGCTGGAAAGCATCAAAAAAGCAAGCAGATACTTGTGACAGAAAATGCAATGTATGTTTCAATATATGTGCACATTAAATTATCATGACAAACAATAATGAGAGATTTCAGCTTTTGCTAAGTTAGTGCTACAGCTGAGCTGTACAGTTGTTTCCTCCTATGCAGTTTACAATGAGACTGAAACATAAAGGTAACAAAAGTTAAGTTTCATGTAAAAGGAGTAATTAAACTTGGACTGAAAAAATCCTAGTGTTTGAAGAAACAGGAAAAAAATCAACCAACAGGTAGCACATGCTACCTGTAGTACTGAGATGATAACTGGTGGAGAGAAAGGGCACGCTTGGTAGCACAGCTTTTTCTGAAAACTGGAGACATGCCTAGGAGTTGAGTATATTGGAATGCCTCCACCATGTGACAGATTCTTTAGTGTTCCTGTTTTTTGATTTCAGGTGGAATTAAAGGCTGTAAATAGACAGCAAGGGAACTTTGAGAAACAAAGATTGTTAGTTTGTTCTTAAAAAAAGGGGTGAGATTTTAGAGGCCAGTGCAGTAGGTGTTTCTCAAAATTTAGAGTGGGAGAAGTCACTGCTAAAAGTGAGCTGCCCACATAAGAATATAGGAAAACCAGTTTTCAGCAGATATTAGATTAAACTGTTGGCAGATATATACAAACCAGGAGGATGAGTATCCAAGAAGGGAGCAGTGGGATGGTTTAACTAAGACTTCATCTGTAATAAAAAGGAATTGCCAGTTATATGTACAGACCCTGCTAAAAGAGGTGCAGATTCCCTAAAAATTACTTTGCATTGTAACACTGCTGTACTTCAGGACATTTTATACAGATTCCGGGAGTCTGACTGCTCTGTTCTGTGGTTTGGGGTTTTTTACTCTAATAAAGGAGAAATAAACTCAAACTCAAACTCAAAAAAAAAAAAAAAAAAAAAAAAAACTGGCCCCCCCCCTGACGCTCTAAGAAAGGAGAAATAAACTCAAACCCAAACTCAAAAAAAAAAAAACAAAAAAAACCAACAACAACAACACCAACCCTAAAAATTAAGCATAGACTACACCTGAAATTGTAACGGGAAGATCTTGAAACTGAATTAAGAAGGACAAAACTAAAAGAAATTGTTTTAAATTAAACCTGTCAGTGTCTAGAAAGGAATGCTATGTCTTGCACTTAGCTTGCATGCTTTGTTCTGTTAAGTAGTGGAATACTCTCTTTGTGGTGGTCTGATCTAGGTCTGCCCGTTTAATCACATTTATAAATGGCAAGTATCATGCTCATAATTGAAGACCCTGATCCTCTAGAGTAATATTTTATTCCCTCTGATAGTTTTGCTTTCCCTTCAGCACATCCCCTCCCTTCTGCATTGTCTCTCACCCTTGTATTGTTTTTCTGATCTGTGTGCACAAATCTGTACAAAGGTAGACCTTAGCTTCCAAAGCACCTATGCTGTAAGCAGCTGTGATAAACAGCTTTGCCTGCTTTTTTTCCTTACTTTCTTCACTTTTTATTTATTCTCTCTCCCACCCACGAGCTCTGGGAAAACCAAGGAAGAAAGATACTAAAATAGGAATAAACCATGTATGTAACTGAGTGAAAGGGAGGGGACCATGGCAAGACAACAGATTTTGTGCTCAAATATAATTACTGCATTCCCAAAAGGAAAAGGCAATTATTATTTCTAAGCTTTTTATTATATCTTCTTCCTGTATTTTACTAAAATGTTTTTCAGATGCTCTAAGTGGGAGCCTTTGGTAGTCATGCACACACACACGTAAAGCTAATCCCTTGTCTTAAGTGGGTTGATGTTTCTAAGTGTGAGTGAAATGAGGGGAAAATTATCAGCTTCATAGTTGCTACATGTGAAATTTTGGAATTGAGACATTTCTCTTCATGCACTTGAAATATTTGTTAAAAGCACCACACAAAACAGTTTGCCTTGACACCAGTAAGTTACCTGTTTTTCCATGTGTCATTGTCTTTACCTCTGTACTCTGCTACAGTCACTGTTATATTTCAGTTTGCTAGCTAAATTTTTTTAGCTTTTCTTGCTATTAATAGTAAAACTTCTTTTCCAAAACCAAAGCAGACATAGGGAAGGGAAGTATGTGGGTTTGCATGATGACTAATGTGGTCCTGAGAAGAATCTGTACAAACTTCCAAGTACACACTGTTGTCTAGAATTTCAATCCAATTAAGTGTATGGGTTTTTCTTGTAGAACAGTTACTGTGGCACAGCTGGATATTAGGTTTTACACTTTAGACTCTTTGGCATATATGAAGTGGACATCTCTTAGAAAGACTGAAAAATGGACTATGTCTAGTAAATGCCAAAGAAACCTATTTTTTCTTCTCATGAGTGCACATCAGAAAGAAACTATTATCCTGTAGAGATGTAATCCTATCAGTGTAGACAAAATAGTAATTTGTATAATCTCCCATACTATAGCAAATGCAGATGTTATTGTGTCGGTTGTCAAATGAAGCAGCAACCTTGTAAGCCCAACCTTAAATTTGAGAAGAAAGTTAATAAATTGCCTAAAGAACGAAAAGCATCCAATTTCACAGACATAACAGACAGCAACTAGTACCTATTTGATTTCATATTGTCCATCCCTGAAATGTGGAATGGCACCAGTGCATGGCTTTAGTTTAATTTCAGTTTGGTGGACTATTGCACCCAGATGTGTTTCATTTTTGCATTTACTCCTAAAAAGTTGTCCTTCAAAGACTTCTGAGAACCCCAAATAAAGACTTCATTAACTGCAGCCTCTTGATAGTCCATTTTACTTTCTTTTCCAGATCAAACCCTGTCAGTAATTTTGAGCTACATACCAGCACCGCTCCTGAAACCAGTATAGTCCCTTCTTCCAGGCTGCATTTGCCAGTGTTCACATTCTTGCATAATAAATAAATCAGGACTCTCAAAATAATCTGCTTTGGCCAGTCATATATTTTCATTACCAAGAATCTAACTGGTTTCGGCAGCAGGAAGGAAAAAAGGAGACTTAACAGATTTTTCAGTTCTACAAGATCTGCATTCTTGCTTTTAAGTTAGTCACAATATGCCATTGTAGCCTCACATGAAACAATTGCCCATGTGTGTTATGGTTCTGCAGCAGCTTATCCCACAGGGATCAAAATAGCATTGCCTTGAGCTGGGTTAGTGTCCATGCCTAAGGATAGCCCCACTCCAGCTCTTTGTAAAGTTATGAAACATTTTATTTTAGTTCTTTTGCAAATCCATTGTCTGTGCTAGCTGGTTCCATAATTTAGACACAAGACATGATTACCTGTTTTGTATTTTTTGAAGTGACTTAGAAGCCTCAGCTTCATTCACTTGCAGAATGAGCATAGCTTTGTCTAAGCCTAAAGATTTCTGTTGTCCAACTCAAATTTTCCTTTATTTCTTATGCAGTCAAAGCTGCAGTGTGGATGTAAAAGCAATTGTGTGAAAAACTTCACTATAAAGTAAAAAAACCCCAATGCTATGGTATCAGCTTCTCAATTGGATGCAATTATGTTAAAGTAAGAGTAGAGAAAATTATAACGAGAGGGGAGTCTTTTTGTAAGTAAAATTGCATCTACATTAACAGGGATTAGAAAGATGAAGGAAGCAGGTAAGCTGAAAATTATAACTAATTCATTTCAGAATTTAAAATCTTTATCTAGTGAAAGCATTTTGCTTCATGGCTTGGAAGTGGAGCTTAGATTTACAAATTCTTAGAAGATACTGGCCTCAAGCAACCAATTAACTGAAAGATACTTAGTTATACAGATCATTATTTTAGAAATATCTAATTTATAGTTATCTCCTTTAAGATAATTCAGTAATGCTGATATTTATTCCACTTTTATTTTGTAAAGATTGATATGAGGGTAGAATGGGCAATTTCTTAACCAAAGTTCATGGAAGTAAATTGTTTTAAAACCAAGAGATTCATTTGAAATTGTAGAAAAAATGTAAAAACACTGCAAGAAAAAATAAGATAAAATGATAAAATGAGTGACAGAAGCATTTGAATACTCTAATTTTGAAATCAAATTTTTATTGTCTTCTCCAATCTACAAAACGTAACCAAAACCACAGGTAGTTTTTTTAGAAAAAAAACTGTGGAGAAGTAATACAATGTGGAATAAAATAATCTGGGAAAAGGGATTCAGTAGAGATAAAGTCTTTAACTGAGAATGTGACATTTTCTCTGTAGAAGACACAATGGCTCCTTCACTGTACAGTGGAGTGAGAGCTTGGACTGTAATAACAAATCCAAGGCTGAAAACAAAGATTGGGAATTTAGGCCATTCACCTGGAAAATGTTTGAATCTAGATCTCCTGAATTTCAGCAACATTCTTCTCTAGATTCTGGAGTCAACTTCCTTCTCTAATAATGTTTAACTATTTAAAGGAGAATAATTTAAGGGAAAAATTAACCTCCATATAGCCTGTAATCTGAGAAATTGTATTTCGAGTTACTAGTTTTAAGCAAAGCAAAAAGCTAAATCTAAAGAAGTTTGAAATCCTAAAAATGTGTACTGGGGAAGGAAAAAGTTTCTCATATTTGCCTTTGTGCAGGCTTTCACAATTCACACCATCTGTCTTCAGCTTCCCCCAGAGGTTTCTTATTATACAGTATGAGTCTGACGTGTGAGACTTGTCTTTACTTCTATAGCTTCCAAATGAGATTAAAGGAAGAGTGAGACCCACATCCTTAAAAGCTGGCTCACCATGACAAATTTCAAATATTATTTTCTCATACAATGTAAATAGTTTCATGCTTCTGTTAATCTGCAGTTCAGATTCATTTTGACAATAGATACTTCCTAAATAGTTTATTTCTTGCTAATTTTCGCTTAATTTTTTTTTTTTTTAATTGCAATGACTTTTTAACTGAAG
>VZTR01008867.1:26069-88715 GCA_013400775.1 Chaetops frenatus
GTTTAGATTTGGGTTTGTTCATCCTTTTGTCTTTTCTCCTTTTTAGTGAGGAAAATGCCAATGGAAAAAGCAGTGTAGTAGTGAATTCCTTTACCACTTGCACCTTCAAATAACATCAAAAATGGGATGTGTCCATGGTAACCAGGATGCACTCATAACACTTTCCATTCTTCATCTTTTAATCTATGCAAATAGTATAGTATTATAACATCTATGCAATATTTTTATTTGAAATAACCACATGCTAGCGAATTACCAAGGTGACTGCAATTTGTCCTGGGTATTTGTACATAAAGAAGTTTTTAATGGAATGGTGCTATTGACAGTTTATTCCACTGTAAATCAAAGAATAAGGTTTCAAAAAATCCCAGTGGTGTTCAATAAAATTACTTGGATATTTTACTTTTCCTGTGCCTCTGCATATTGGCCTGATCTTTCCATTTTGGCAGAGTTCTATGGCAGTGTACTTCCTGGTACAGCTGCTAAGAGGAGGCGATACTATGGAAGTATGTATTTCTGTAGTTTTTTTGAAATTCCTGTTACATTGCCTTGGAATTTATACAACAATAATTTGGAATTTTACAACAATACTGCAAGAAAGTAAATTTTTATACCTATATCAAAGCATCTGCTGTAATGGACAAGGGTATTTCATTTGCAGAGTATTGGCTTATATTCCATTTTAAAGTTTGTTGGATTCTGTAAAGATAAAAATCTTTTTCAAGAGTCTGAACACACATATGACCACTCTGGTGTTTGGAATAAGTATGTTCTTGGGCACTCACATATCTTTAAGTTTACATTATAGGTAAATTTACTCATATACACAAATCAATAAACAAAAAGTATATAGAATACTTACTGTGAAAAGTTTGTCTTGGTTACAGCAGTGCAGACTTTGATTATCTGCTATCTGTACACACTTTGTTTTGTTGTACTGTATATCCCAGACTGAAAAGTATTGATTAATGTATTTTATAACAGATCCCAACACATTGTAATGTGCTGCAACATAGTTCTGCTTTTTCAAGAATTAGACTTCTAAAATTGTGTATAGTTAATTTTCTGTATAGATTTACAGATTTCATCCGTAGAATTGTTAAGTATGCAAGTTCCAAAGTTTAAAAGCAACAGTTATTAGTAGGTTTTGGTAAGTGGTTCTGGAGCACGTAGCTATTTTCTTTTTCAGTTACATTTGGCATTTTCATGCTGGGAAATGGGTTTGTTTGGTTGGTTGGTTGGTTTTTTAAAGAAATGTCACTTCCAACAGTAACATGAAAAGGCCAGGAGAAAGCCTATTAACCACGTTTCTTTTCTCCTTTAACAATGGGGTTTTTCAAGTACATACTGTATTCTTGTGGACCATGTTGAAGGGTATGTAAGCTGAGGAACATGTTAGAGATGTCTGTTCTTTCTCCACTTTTGTATCAGTTTTGTTTTGACCTTATTCTCACCTCATGTTTTCCACAAATAAGAATGGAAGTAGCCTTGTGTGCTGATTCTCCCTACACTGCTAGAGATAAAAAGAGCTTTAGGAAGTACAGTACAGCATTCATGTCCTATTATCCCTGTGCTGGGCTGCAAACATTCAAGTTCTAAAGCCTTCCCAGGTAGTAACATCATCTGTGAAACAGAATGACAAGGGCTTTGTAATCCCCTTTGCACTGAATCCTCATATTACCACTCATGTATGAAATGGTGTTATTTTAACAACATGGTAGTCTATTGTGCACGTACATTGCAGAAATGTTAATTCCAGTTAGCAAATGTTTCAGTGGTATCATCTGTTTCTCATATATTAAATTCTAGAGTGGAGTTTGGATAAATATGGGCTTTTTTACCTTCGAAGATGCAACTGTTTCACTGCAAAGGAATAAAGATTGTGTATTGTAAAATAAGATTAACTTTTGTAACCAATTAGGACTTTTTCCTTTTATTCACATAATAAGGCTGTTTCACAGAGTACTGCGGATATCTCTGAGCATTAATCAAAATTATTTTATATGTATGCAATCAGATACATGATTTAGCAATTCTGATTACCCCATATAATGATATATTAGCCACAATAACCATCAAAATGATAAATTTTAGGTGACTATATTTGACATTCAGAGAAGATGTTAAGCATTTATTCAAATTTATTTACTTTTGCTGCATATGAGATATCAACAGAATAAAAGAAAGACTTGAAAAATACAGAAATGATTGGTGTAGGCCTGTCTTAGCAGATCATCTGGAATCTGAGCTTTAATTTGAAAATTAGTGAATAAACTGAATGCAACTCATAAGGAGTTACAAATACTTAATGCTCAACTTGAAAACCTACATTTTAGCACTGAAATACTGGACAGATCTCAAGTTAAATTTGATGTTGAGAGATGTAAAG
This sequence comes from Chaetops frenatus, assembly GCA_013400775.1. Classification (NCBI taxonomy): domain Eukaryota; kingdom Metazoa; phylum Chordata; class Aves; order Passeriformes; family Picathartidae; genus Chaetops; species Chaetops frenatus. Next base: position 28,459 of record VZTR01008867.1, read on the forward strand.
CACTGTTGTCAGTTCTAAGATTTGTAATAGTAACTCTGTGTTTTTCAGTCAGTATATTGAAGTATTGACAATTAACTCAAGGCTTGCTTTTAATTGTCCTTTTTGGCGTGCCAATAGAAAAAATAAAGATCTATGGAGTATGTTTTTTATATACACATGTATGTGATTGTGTTTATAAATGTTCACCTCACTAATATTCTCATTTGTCAGTTTTATCACTCACGTTACGAACCCAATTATACATATGACAGTGTAAAATCCTGACTTTTCTCAATTAAATGGAAAGAAATAAACCAGCATAATATTAGTAAGACTGGAATATATGGGGGTTTTACCCTCGTCTACTATAGCAAGTGAATTTTACTTGTGGCTTGGAGCATGATCTTTACAAGCAACTTGTGTGAAGGAAGAAAGATGATGACGACTTTCCTCTCGTGTCGGCCCAGCTGTGACAGCAACAAAAAGAAAGTCAATATTAAAAGCCGATACACTGTTCAAGCACGTTTGTAATGTTTTAAGAGAACCTGGAAAAATTACTGATAGTCAGGACTACTTATACTCCATCACTTCATAGCTATCTAGTTTACTATTCACGTTAATTTTTTGTCTCAGTTGCATGCTTTGTAATGCAGATTTTCTTTTTCTGTCTCTGAAAATGTGAGTTGAACATGTACTGCTGGAGAGCTTTTGCCAGAGTTTTCAGACTGTCTTAAGTGCTGAGCTTTGAATTTTTCTATTAGTTTTGATTTTTACAAAATGTTAAAAATCACACTTTAACTTCTAAGCTGCCACTTTTGAATGCCTGAGCACTTGGATGGGTATTTCTACTATGATGGGTATTTCTACCTAACCACATAATTTAATGGCTGATATATTGTGATTCTATGAATAGATGAAAAACAAAACCAGAATGTTTATAGTCTTGCCAGCTGAGATGCCTTTAAGTGTGTGTTTATTTCTGTGAACAATTTGCATGCAGAGATTGTTAAAACATTTTACACTTGTTGCAGGTGCACTATGGGATGTTTATTGTCCCTTGACGCCAATGGTAATGTAACTGTGGTCTAAATCTTTTAGGAAAACTTTGTTTTGGGACCATAGTAATATTTATATAACCCAAAACCTGGAATCTGGTAATATATTTATCTCATAGTAATTGATAATTTCTTCTGTCTTTTTTCTTTTTCTTCCTTCACAGTTGTAGGTAATTTTCAGGTGGTGGAAAATTTCCCTTAGGAATTAATTTCATCATTAAAGACATAGAGAAATTATAAAATCCCAGGAGGATAATAATAATTACAAATTATTGGGTGGCATGTAATGGAATAATCTAGCAATATATTCTTCAATAACGGTCATGAAAGATGGGATTGCTTTGGCTAACATACTTTTTCCTATGAATTTATTAATATAAGTTAATGTATTAATAATGGAAAAAAACAAAAGGATGTGAAAATAAACCTAAATATATTATAAATCCCAGCAACATTGATAGTTTCATTATAAGACAATGACAGATTTTAGCAACAAATATAAGTCAGAAAGCATCATTCTTATGGCTTATAACTCACAATGCTCTGTGCCAGCACATTTGCTTCTATGGCCATGTAGTGTAAGATTTTCCTGCAGCATTTGGTATTAATATGATGTCACAATGAAATATCTGTTTTACGTTACGTGGATGCAATGATTTCGATAATTAAATTACTGTTAGCAAGCAGTTTTCTGCTGGTATTCTGTGGTTTTAGTAGGTTACAAATAATTCAGTAGGTTATAAATAAAATCTGTCTGCTTTTTCTTGAAAAGTCTTAGTGGTGGTTCAGAGGTTTCCTACCATATAGAAAGCATTGAAAGCCACAGTTGTCATTCTTTTCTAAAATTTAGTAATCTCTTCCTCCTCCTAAAATTAATTTAGTAATTTCTTCCTCCTCTCTAAAATTGAGGGGTTCCCCTCTATCTTTTATTAAAATTATAATATAAAATAAAGGTGGTTTATTTTCAGAAAAATGATAACATAAATAAAAGTATTACAAGTATAAATTACTATGTTTGTGCGTTGTATTGTCATTCTGATATTATTTTTGTCCATAGTTCTTGCAGTTCCACACAGTCAGATGTTTTTACACCTCCTCACCTCCTGCTAAGAGCTTTGCTGCTCCTAAGTATTCACACATTATTATCTTTCTATTAATTCTCCACGTATATATAAATATACATATACATATATGTGTATATATATATATATACACACACAGTAGAAGAAGATTTACATATATATATATATATATATATATATATATTCTGGAATAATATTCTAGTTATCTGCACTGATTTATTTGCCAACTGAGGGTTCAAATAAAAAACTTCTCACCAGATCTATGGCTTGCTGCTAAATATTTTGTACGCTCCTGCCAGTAAAATGTTTTCCTGTTAAGTATTGGTATTTCCTGTCATTATCTCTGGGTTTTCATTCCTAAGATTTTATGTCTTTTCATGTGGTTGGGATTTTTAGAGAATTTTTTATTGTAATGTGCCTGAACTATTAACATTACCATTTTATTAAATTTATAGGAACTACCATACAGCTGTTAACATCTATGTTTGTTTTGAGATGTTTTCTGTTCTTTTTGGGCAGTGAAATAACGTATCATTAGTTTCTTTTCATAATTTCATGAAGCCAAGAGAATAGAGCAAGGTTTTGTATTTGGTTTTGCAATGATGGAAAATTAATTGATGATAGTGTTGAGCAAGAAAAGAGAGGTCCACTTAGATTTGAGTATGAGTGAACAATTAGTACAAGTCATCAAATATTCTCCAGCACTCTCAGAATGAAAATTTCATAGAAAACTTAAAATTTAATAGATTTTCACTGTTAGTTCATTGTTAGCTTCACATAATAAAAAAATTAAATACCAAGTATATTTTAGAATAGCCAAACTAGATCACACTATTATTTCTAGGAATAAATAACTTCTAACAAAGAAAAACTCAAATATTTGTGTGGTAGCCTGCTTGATCATTCAACATTAAATAGATGTAAAGTGCAAATATTATTTATCTTCATCATTCCCTGGATGAGAAGATTTGGAACATTCTTACATACCAGCTTGAATTAGATCAGCCCAACCATTTTTAGTTGACTGTATAGTTCATTTTGTACTTGCATAAGGAATTTGAGGGAAATTAACTATATAGAACGGAGATGCTTGGGATGCAAAAAAGCAAAGAACTGACAGCAAACTGATTCTGCAGTGTGATACAGCATGGAAAAGAGAGCTGCAGAATATTGGGCCACCTACCCAAAGACATGAAAGAAGATAAGGTGATAGCTTCCTCCCATACAGTTACCTCAGGAATATTTGGGGGAAAAAAGAAGAAAAAAATCTTAACATCCTAAAGTAAAATCATGTCATTTTAAAAGCTCTTTCAAAGGTATTCCCATAAGCTTGAGTTTTGTAATTAATCTTACAAAATACTTTGGAAGGAAAACTGCTGCATCAAAATAGCCCTACAGTCAGTAGAGCTTCAACTTCCATGAAAAATAAGGGAAAAAAATCCTGTACAAACCTGGATGACTGCATTCATTTTGTTAGATCTTGGACAGAGGCAGAAATAATCGACTGACTGCGGGATGGGCAGTTGCTCACTAGGTAGGAGACTTACAGAAGGAGAATTTGGTGTTGTACTGGATCATAAAGGAATGAGTCAAAAAATACTATATCCCTGTAGAAGGGAACTGCCTTCAATTTCATGTTGGTTTAACTGTACCTGTGTAAGATAAGGAGCAGAACTACAGGGACTCGTCAGAGCCATCGTTGTTTTCCCCAAAGCATATGAATGAAGTACTTTTTTCAGTTGTTTGACTAAACTCCCTCTGAGTAACTAACACAGTCTTTACGTAAAAATCTATATGTATGTGGAAAAGTGGATTCAAAAATGGACATTCATGTTAAATAATATTTTCTCTAGAAAAACATAAAAAATAAGCTGACTTTTTGTTGGGTTGTTTTGGTTTGGGGTTTTTTTGTTCTGGTTTTTTTTTTTTTTTTTAACTGAATAACTTGAGATTATTGGAAAGAAATGTCAGGCTTTTACAAATCTGTTGTCTCTTGGATTTGGTTTCATTTTTTTCCCAGTTCCAATTGCTGTAGTGTTTGGTGCCAGAGTTCTGGAACGTGGAACATCCTCAGTGTGTGCCGAGGCAACTATGACTTCCTGGAACGGCTTCCTGTCCCATTGCTCCTGTACATCATTTCCTTTCTGAAGCTTGAAGATATTGCTAGGCTTTCTCAAGTTTCACACAGATTTGAAACAGTAAACTTTTAAAAACTCAAAAATTCTAATTGAAATTTTTAGTTTTGTTCAGAAGCCTGTTTGTTTTGATTCATCTCAGTGGTTTAACATAATCATCAATCTGTCTGCTTTACTTAAGACAACAAGTATATAAGGATTGTCTTTTTTCTGAGACAATAAATAAATCAAACTGAATGCCTGCAGTAAAAGCTAGATCTTAGAGAGGCTGTGTTTATCCTGCAAGATTTTGTTTTATAATAAACAGAGCAATCCAGGTAATTCCATAGCAACCCTTGCCTGAGTGTTGCACATTACTTCGAGGATTAAGTATTGGAAATGTGAAACCTTTGCTTTGTGTTATGATTTGTATTATTGTAGGGTCTAGAAACTTCACCCAAAGACTGGAATGCCCTTATACTGGACTCATCACCAAAGAAAAAGTCCTTGCCATTCCTTACATTTTATGTCTTTGACAAAAGACATGAGCACAAGGAAAAATATTTTTCTCAATATTTTTTGTAGACTTTTTTGCAAGGACCTATTAGAAACACAGAAAGAGGTGACTTTTTTTTACTTGCAAAGAAGCTCTTCCCAGCTCTCAGGAAGTTATGGGAAATAGTATGTACATGTTGAATTGAAACATTAAAGAGTGAAAAACAGAAGTTGCCATTATTGGACAACTGGAGCTAAGGGTAACCTCTCCATGCTGAATGAGGAGTAAGGGATTGGAAGGATAGCCCGAAAGTTGCAGGAGAATGAGAGGCAATCTGTTGGTGCAAAAGAGAGAAGATGTATGGGAAAGGCCTTTGGGAGGTCAACTGTTCCAGCTTCCTGGTCTGAGCAGAGTCAGGAATTTGGGATAGAAAGCTAACACATTCAGAGTATGATGTAGGAATCTTGTTTTTGTGGGTCTGAAGACCTTAACATTGTATTTTCTATCCCTGTCAGAGCCTGAAAAAAGTCTTCTGCAGTAATTCAAGTAGGAAAGAAGAACATTTTAGCTTATGGAAAATAGGAAAAGAAATGTTTTAAAGAGAAAAATAACTTCATTCTTATCCCAAAGGGTGCTGGAGACACCTAGAATGAAGCCTATCAATTCCTGGGTGGAAAAATTAATGAAAACATAAGCAGGAGTGAGACCTTATAAGGAAGTTAAAAATGGGTTATCTTAATTCTTCTGTAACGACTGAATATGCTCTGAAAGACTTCAGAAAGGAAGTTTAAACTTGTAGTATGGAGAATAGGACATGTCTGGTGCAGAGTACATCCCAGTAAGAATGAGATTGCTCTCAGGGTTTGTATTATTTTGAGGCTATGTGGGACAAGATTTCCGGAAAAGTTGTGTCAGAGTCAGTTCCAGAGGCTGTGGCTGTGCTGCTGTTCCTGCTGTTCCTAACGGCTACAAAGGCATTACAGATGCTTTAGTAAAAGTGAGTTCAACTGAGCACAAGGAAAAGGGGATGGGGCAAAGAAAGCACAGGAGGAAATGTCAAGACAGGAAAATAGAGCCTGTCATTAATTTAGAGATGAAGGGCAGATGGGAGTAGATAAGCTTGCTGAAGTTCTGGGCTTTATTACAGTTTGAAGATAAATCACTTGATATTGTGACTGGGGAACAACTGAATGGAGAATAAGGGAGTAAAAATAACTAAAGGAGAGGAAGAGAATGGATTGAAGAGAGACCAGGAAATTATTTGTCAGTATATTTGGAATTCATCTGTCATTTGCAGAGTGTGAGTGGAGTAGGATAATGTACTGTGGAGGGCAGTGAACTTTTCATTAGTTTAACACAAAGCCTTGGATATTTTTGAATTTAAAGAAATCCTATAAAGAATTAAGTTGCATAATAATAAAAATATGATTTTGGCATAATGCAGTAATCTATCAGAACAAGTAATGCCATGCTCCCTTTCTCTCATTTCAGCAGTATATTTAGGGAATTAAAAAATTGCCCAAATAATATGAGTTTTTATTTCCAGACTAATTTATGTGTAAGCTGGAGTGCTGCTCTCTATGGCATTATAGCATAGCATATTCACATTTATGAACAGAGGAAATAGAACAGTCTCTGCACTCAGGACTGGAAAGTGGTGCGTGGTAGCTCTGTGTGTCCCTCCTGTGCCGCTCATCCTTGCAGGCTGAACTGAGCAGGTATCTGCAATGTTACCCTAAGTATGGCATTTCTCCGATTGGAGTTCTGAGTGTAAATCCTGCTCTCCAGGGGATTCAGATGAGTTCAATGTACATTTCAGAGGATTTTCGATTGTTCACTAGGTGCTATTCTTACATTCTGTAAAAGAAGCTCCACGTCAAAAGAACCAATGAACAGGAGTCGTAACGTGGCCACCACCGTGTGACCACTGTGTGTGTTTTCCCGATACTTTCCCAGCGAGCCGCTCTCCTGTGCTGTGGCCCGGCACCAATCCAGGGTGCGATTCGGTTCGGATGTTTTGGACGAGCCCTTCCTCCAGTTCTGGGCGCTGCGGGGCGATTCGGCCGCGAGAGGGCGCGCCGGGGCAGGGCCGCTGTCACCGCGCCTCGAGAGAGCCGGGGAACGGCTGGGACAGCCCAGAGCCACGGAACGGCTGGGACAGCCCAGAGCCGGGGAACGGCTGGGACAGCCCAGAGCTACGGAACCGCTGGGACAGCCCAGAGCCGGGGAACGGCTGGGACAGCCCAGAGCCACGGAACCGCTGCGACAGCCCAGAGCCGGGGAACGGCTGGGACAATCCAGAGCCCTGGAACGGCTGGGACAGCCCAGAGCCGGGGAACAGCTGGGACAATCCAGAGCCGGGGAACGGCTGGGACAGCCCAGAGCAGGGGAACGGCTGGGACAGCCCAGAGCCGGGGAACGGCTGGGACAATCCAGAGCAGGGGAACGGCTGGGAAAATCCAGAGCCGGGGAACGACTGGGACAATCCAGAGCCCTGGAACGGCTGGGACAGCCCAGAGCCGGGGAACGACTGGGACAATCCAGAGCCCTGGAACGGCTGGGACAGCCCAGAGCCGGGGAACGACTGGGACAATCCAGAGCCCTGGAACGGCTGGGACAGCCCAGAGCCGGGGAACGACTGGGACAATCCAGAGCCCTGGAACGGCTGGGACAGCCCAGAGCCGGGGAACGACTGGGACAATCCAGAGCCCTGGAACGGCTGGGACAGCCCAGAGCCGGGGAACGACTGGGACAATCCAGAGCCCTGGAACGGCTGGGACAGCCCAGAGCCGGGGAACGACTGGGACAATCCAGAGCCCTGGAACGGCTGGGACAGCCCAGAGCCGGGGAACGACTGGGACAATCCAGAGCCCTGGAACGGCTGGGACAGCCCAGAGCCGGGGAACGACTGGGACAATCCAGAGCCCTGGAACGGCTGGGACAGCCCAGAGCCGGGGAACGGCTGGGACAGCCCAGAGCCATGGAACGGCCAGGATAGTCAGCTTTTCTTTTCTTCCTGTATTTTTTTTTATAGAGCACTGTGATTGGAAATAAAAATATGCAACACTAAAAATCGGTTTACACTGTTTTTCTTGGGCAAAGCAGATTGATTAGAGGCAGAGTAAGCAGAAATGTAAAGAGAACTTTTAAAAGGTTCATATATTTTCATTTCAGTCCTTATACACATTTTTTCTCCAATGAGCCCTGGTTTTACTCTGCTATAACGTGCTAGGATGTTGTGTGAGCCTGCACAAGAATAGCCAGGACCACACTACTCTTGAGACAGTTTTGCTGTAGGCAGTCAATGAAGAAGTTCGAAGTATCCAGGTACATCTGTAGTGTAACACAAGATACACCAGGATTTTTGCTTTTCTATCTCTTAGCACTTGCATTGGAGTCATTGAGTACAGCTGCACTTAGGCTCCTGCAACTGCACCTGTAGGAAAGTGGAACATTTTGGGGAAGAATCAATGTTTCTGTGTTCTTGTATAATTTGCAATGAGTAGATAATATAAGACACAGAGTATCTTCCTAATTTTTTTGTGATGATTCCATTATCTAACAAATTACATCTTTTTTTCCCCCTCCTTTTAATATTTCCACCTGATTCTGTTTATGGAGTCATTCTGAAAGAGGGAAGCATCTCCTGAGAAACAGGCTTAATCCTTACAGTACATCTGAAAGTTTTCTAAAATTACATTTCTGTTCAAACCCCAAGGCCTCTTTTACTTACTTTGAAAACAGATTCATATTTGCGATGCGATTTCTACGTCCTGACAAGTTTTTTGGCATCAGCTTACACAGTTTTGTTGATTTCAGAGCAGCTGTACAAATTACACACCAGGAAAGTAAGTGGCATTACAGCTGCTTTTTTTTTTTTCTTACAGTGGCAGAAAGGCCTTGGATATCATACCAAAAATAGCTTCTCAGATTTTTCATAGAAGAACATGTGATATCTTGCACTGGCAACCCTGGGTAAAACTTCTGCTGATCTCCTGTGAGTTGTATCACTGTGTCTTTCAAAATGCGTGGGCAGCTTGCACTGCAAGTGACCTTCATACAAGGCCTCTGTATGAGGCTGTCTAAATACATTTTGTGTAGTAGAATAATCAGCAATGAGTAAGCCAAATGATGATTTTAAACCACTACTCTCTCTTACAAGTAGCTGTGTGACAGTAATGTGCTCTGGGAAGCTCTTGTGGAGAGCTTGCATGACACAGCCACCACACTTGAAATGAAAGAGCACAAATGTCAGCTACAGCTGCAGCTCCAAAGGAGGCAGAAGCCACGTGCTCAAAACAAAAAACTAACTGAATAAAGGTGCATTTTCCATTGAAGCAATTGTTTATTGCTGTTGTTGTCATTGTGGCTGTTTATTGGGTCAGACACATGGGCTCTTCTTCTTTATGAGGGAAAACAGATTTTTTTAAGGATTGAAAGAGAAAAAACAAAATATGTCTTACTAGGAGCGACATGTAAATATTACAATGTTTAATAGGTTGGGTATCCTGGAATTGTGTTTTAATCAGCATCATAGCAGTTACTGCAATAAAACAGGTTGTGACTACTTTGTACTTCTTCATTTTGTCTTTTCTGTTTTGTATCTCTGCTACACATGCTGCATGGCTTGTAGCAGATGCTATGGCATTGTCATTTATAGAGGCTGACTAATATATAATTTACTATTTACTAGATTTAGAAACCAAGTATTAAAAATAGTTATTTCAGTATTTGGATATAATAGTTTAATATTTGAAGAGTGTAACAAGTTTACAATTGTTTAACATGCCAAGTATTAAACTTGAATTTTATAAATTGATGAAAAACTATGGATACAGGGTTCTTGTATAATTCCATTTCTTTATAAACCAGTACTTTAGTACTTAAATATTCACTGATTTAGCTTAAAGATTTTTTGTTCTACAACTATATACCAATATGCTGGAAACATTCGGTGATTGTTGATTTTTAGATATAAGAAACACTTCCATATATATTCTTTCCTCTTTGTGATTATTTTGTTTTAGGATACTGACAAATACAAATTTCATTATGTGGCTAAAATACAACATTAATTTAATAAATTAACAGAAAGTGTGTTTTTGGTTAATGTAAGTTTATTTCCAATATATGGCCCTGTATAGAAAGATATATTGCAGATATCACAAGTGAACAACATATTTTTTATTACTGTAATATGCAAATAAAATTGCTTTTGACAAAAGACAAAGTGAAGGTCTATGTAAAAAGGGTACATATCTTTCAAAAAAAAGACAAATGAGGGAAATCATCACTATATATATTTCACCAATAAAAGATAGCTCAGTTCAAATGAGCCATCAGCAGCATTCCTACCAAGAAGACATTCAACCTGTAACAAAGAACTGATGTGAAAATTTACATGCACATGTTCTCCAATAACCATAGCTGATTTTAAAAATTTGCTGACTGTGTGTTCACAGCATGTGTTGCAATTCAGTGCCAGCTCAGTTGTCTTATGTGAGTTTTAAAGGCCATACATAACTACCCTATATGATTGCACTGATGTAAATCTTAAAGTAGTTCAGGGTTTCTTAAGGTTTTCTTTTTTAACTTGGGTCATTTCAGTGATCTTTTAGGAATACTTTAAAGTATGCCCCTGCCAATAGTTGTAGAAGTGCAACACTAAGAAGCTGGTGAATTGCAATACAAAACATTCAGAACTTGTGAATATACACATTCAGAACTTTTTGTTAACCAACCTTGCAGCTATAAAGATCAGGATATTGATATTATTGCACACCGAACTGTTTCCCAATAGTTCTTCAGTATAATTGAATAGTTTCAATTGCTTTTTAAGGAATTCCAGCAGGACATAGCAATATTAAACTAAGAACCTGATTTGTCATGCAAAGAACTTTCATAAAGCTAAGAGAATGAAAATTTACAGTGGTTCTTATTTGATAGGAAAATTAACATCAGACTCACCTCTCAAAGCTGAAAAGATTATGCCCTTTACCACCATACATCACCTTCTTCATTGGTTACCAGGTCCTTAATGTTAAGAAAATTTATTTGAATATTTTAAATGCTTTTTAGCTATTCCATGCTCTACAGTATCTAATCTTTTAGTGAATAAACTTCTCAAACATGATGAATCTTAGTCAGTTCATGGTGTACATTATGAGCAGCAACATGACTATTCATATGTAACAGAACCTGTGAACAATTAAATTAAAGTATAACAGAATTTAGTGTGCTGTAGTAGAGCTCATTCTCATGGAAGGTGTCAGTGGCAATGTTATTAAATTCCACAATAATTCCAATTAGGTAAAGGGGCCAGAGACTTCAAACTGTTTCTGGAAACATTTTCCAGTGACAATGATATTTTCCATATGTTTCCTTTTCTGCATTTATGCATTTTTTACTTCAGGTGCATTAAATGTCACACCATTTACAATGTAGCCTATGTATTGAGCGTGGCTACTTTAGATGCAATTGATACTTTAAAAAATAAAATTAAAATCATTGAAGTAAAACTACAGAATATTCTGGGTTGGGAGGGACCTACTGAGTCCAACTGAATCACTTCAGAAATATATGAGAACTTTTCTTCTGATTTGTATCACAGAAACAGTAATTTTGGTACACTAAATAAGTGGAATTATTATAGTAGCATTTCAACAGTATTTGACTGTCCAGGCAAGAAATACAATAATTGTCCTATACTCAGTAACTAATCTTTCATCAGATTGAATACATAGTAGGAAGGACTTTTATAAATCATTCATGTCCTGACCAAATTCTCTTGTAGAACTAGTGTAAATCAGAGTAACTGCACTGCAGTCAATGGATTTTCACCAATGGTTAATGGTGAAAAGTTAAAAAAGAAGCAAGGGTAAGGACTCTTAGTATTGTTGTAATATTAAAATACTAGCAGTGTGCTTTTAATCACTGTATTTGGTTGTTCTAAAGTAAAATATCTTAACTTTTTTAAAATTTTAAAAGCATATTTCCCATAATTTATTAGCATTATGAAGCACATTTGCTTTTCACTTCAGTGCAGCTAAATGTGGTTGGTTCTGTAAGAAAAACATCTTCATACTGTCACACAACAGAAACATGAAAACAAAAAAATGCTGTAAAAAAAACTTTTGGAATTTGTTCTATATTTGTGCTTCTTCTGTAGGCTTTTCTCTTGGTTGTTTCTTTTGAATACAAGGTTGTATAAGTAAAAATATGATTCCCACCATGTATAGCAATCCAGCTATGTAAAAAGAAAAATCGTATTTTTGTGTGATGTCATAGATCCAACCTGGAAAATAAGGACAATACATGTTTGTTAAAAAGCTTGACAAAAGGGTACATTGCATGAGAAAATACAATTCACATTTCTTTCATGATATTTCTGTCAAATCCACAGATGCTTTGTGCAAAAAAAAATTTTCAAACAAGTTCTCACAGGTCTGATTTTAAAATTGACATTTTGTAATCCCAAACCAAGTAGTTCTTCCCCCCTAACACTGCCTCAAATGCCAAATCCTGGTTAGTTCAAATGCTGTGCCTTGTGCAAGCAAACACATTCCCCACAGCTGTCTCCAAGCCTCACACACCAATAGAAGACTGTTCAAGAGATACAATCTCAGTACTGCAATGACTCTCATTCCAGCCTCAATTCCTTTGCAAAAACACATTAAAGTTACTTTGGGAAAGTCTGAGAACCCAAACCAGCAAAATCCCCTGGCGGCCACACTGGCTGCATTGCGATGTACCCACAAGATCAGAAGCTCTCTACATCAGCTACTTGCATCCAATTTGCTTCATAACCAAGACCAAATACAGGGACAGGTTTAGAACAGACTGGGAGGTGCTGAGGGAACATGGCAGAACACTGCTGCTTTCAAGGGGCACTGAGTGAGCTTTCTTTCACTCGTGTCGCTCACTCGGTGGTGGGGAGAGAAGGGGCTCTCGCTTTCCTGGGCTGCTCATGCTGCTGCTGTCTTCCCTTCAGCCTGGAGCTGCCCCTGACTGACCATGGCCACGACTCCCAAGGTTTCCTACAGTTTTCTTTTCAGTGGCACCTCTGTAAAAGAGAGCTGGAGTCTGGTATAGTACTGACAATCAGTACTTGTATCTCTTCTGTACTCCCCCACCTCCTTCTATGAGAAAATGTATAATGAATGTCTGTCTAAACCTAAGTAACTCTAGGGATAACACACATACACTTCTCCCTTCTGCTGGGGATGGCAGTAAAGAGGTTATGAGCAGTGCAGTCCCCAAAGTAGGTATTTCTGGCTGAAGGAAGGAAAGGAAAGTTATTTAAATCAACACACCAGTTGGCAGTTTGGAGTGACAACACCCAAACACACAGCGCAGTCCTTGGGGTAATGCTGTGGTACAAACAGCTGCCTACCTTGAGAACTAATCACCATTTTTGATGTGGGTAAAGGTATGAGTATGTATAGTTCATATACTACACAAAACATGAAATAATAGGTTACACCTTTCTCATTAAAAAAAAAAGTGTATGATATTATTTTAAGGAAACATACCATTGTAAGGATAGATTGTGATAGATTTGGGGTTATGTCCAAGAATTGTTATGTAACTTGCAATGTGAGGGCAGTGAGCTGGAACCCAGCAGATGTGACCTGTAAATCTGTACAGTGTAAAGCTCAATGTTACATCCATTCTGGAGCAGCTGTGATTTTGCTAACTACACATGCTCATAGCATAAGGAAGTTTAATAATATAAAGAGTCACACAGTCATTACACAAACATCTGTTGGTTATCAATTTGAACTTTTTACCTGCAAAGGGTGGTCCAAACAAAGCAGATATTCCATTGGCACAAATGATGATGCCATAGGCATTTGCAAGGTGTTTAGTTCCAACTAAATCTTCAGTCACAACAGGCATTAGAGAAAAATAGCCGCTAGAAAATCCTATTAGAGCACAAACCACAGCCAGGCCAACGTATGTTTGCATTAGTGGCAAAGTAAGAATGCAGGTGACCAGGGTGAAGTTAGCCATGAGGAAGACATTCCATGTGCTGATGCACGGGAGATCAGAGATGATTCCAAGAATCACTTTACCAAATATGTGAACAATGGCTATAATGGATGTTAAAGGAAACACATTGTTCTGCCTAGATAAGTTGTACTGCTTGACTATTTCTGGAAGGTGAATAAAGGGAATGACAAAGCTGCTATAGGCAAACAAAGCCCAAATGATAAAGGCTACGAATACTCTATTGGTAAACAGTGATGCAGCTCCAAAGTAGCTGGAGTACCAGAGTGCAAAGCCCTTCCTGACTGAAACTGTCAGCTGGCTCACTGTCTTAAGGAGGCGCAGTCCATACATACTCCTTCCACCTCCAGATTTACCTCCAATTTCTACGTGCTGCACGCTGCCAAGCACTTCTTCATTTGTTGCCTCTTCTTTTTTCTCAGGTTCTTCACCAAGGACTCCATTAGATTTTATAGTCTCCGTGGAGTGGGACAGAGCTTTTGCCCGATTTTCTTCACTATCACTTCTCACCACATATTTTTCACAGAGGTCTTTGGGAGAGAGTGGTCTCATAAGTGCCCCACAGACACAAAGGTTCAGGGAGATGGCCCCCTGGATGAACATGGCATTCCTCCACCCAAATTCAGTACACAGGTACTTCAGTAAGGCAGTCATTAGGAAAGCTCCAAACCCTGTTCCCGTGGTACTGAGCCCTTGTGCAAGTGCTCTTCTCTTCTGAAAATACTGCCCTACCATGACCACTGCAGGCAGATAAACCATGCCACTTCCGATGCCTATAAAAAAAATTAAATAAATCTGAATTTTTTGCTAACAACGTAAAAAGCAGTGAAAAAAAAATCAGTTTTATTCCTAACTTTTGTGTAAGCATACTAGTAAAACCAATAATAAATATTCAATTCTGATGTTAGCTTTCATTTCACAACCAGTCAGTAACAGTTACTATGGGGACAAACATAGACACATATTTTAAAATATCTGCATTTATAATACCCACATCTGAACCTGCATTCAGCTTTTGCTTTAGCTACTGAACTCTCTTGATACCATTTTTACCTTTCTGATTCTCTCCCCATCCCACTGAGGGAAAGTGAGCGAGCAGCCGTGTGCAGCTTAGCTGCCTACCAGCTGTAACCCACTTCACCCTTTAAAATGGGTTTTGAAGCAGTGCAGAATTATCATAATCCAGTATTTTATTAGTGTGGAGCAACTTCTGGAGAAAACATTTGTTATTCCTTCCTGTGGCAAGGAGAGGAGTTAGCTAGATATGAAATTCATATTTAAATTTTACTTGTCAGAGTTTAGGTTACACCAATTCTCCTAATTAAAAATGTCCTCTAATGTATTCACTTGGGTGAAACTGATAAAAGTATCACCTTCACATGGCAGATTTAAATGACAGAAATCACTGGGCCCAATCCACTGAGTAAATAAGTTTTCTAAAAAGATAACAGACTGTAGAAAGTGTGAAAGCAAAGCTGGAATAACTTTACCATCTACCTTCCCTCTATACTCACTCAGATAAGCTTCAAAGGAATCAAAAATAATTGAAAGAACCTTCAAACATTAGTGCAGCTCTCACCAGCTGTAACTCCAAAGGTGAGGAAGAGGTAGTGCACATTTGAGGCATAGGCACTCAGTATCCAGCCCAGGGCATTCAGGATCCCTCCAATTATGGTTGTTGTGCGACACCCACACATGCTGATGAATAAACCAATAAAAGGACCTGTTAAAAAACATGAAAGAAATTATAAATTATTTATTTAATTCTTTATTCTCTAATAATTTTTCAACTTAAGTTTCTTAATGTTTTAAATAAAATGTTAAACATCAGGTAACTTGTACAACTCAGTTTAGTTTTCATGCTACTTCTTAAAATCATGGGAGGAGAAATATAATCAACTAATTAAATACTTGGCAAATACCTGCATGACCTAAAACCAAAGTTGGCCCATGAAGAAGGGACAGTTTAAACAGAGGAACCAGCTGAAACAGAAACACTTGTTCCAAATGCTGATGCTGTGTGAGTGCAAGACTTTTGCACAAGTAACCAGAGGTTAAGCATTTTATTTTGTTTTCAGTGAAGTATTTTAGGCAGATCTAAACACGACTTTTTCAATCTTCATTTAGGGATTCATAGGTGTATATGTACAAATATAGACAAAAATTTGCTCCAGATATTATTTTGGGTTGATCTAACTACAGCTAAAAAAATACATTTTCATTCAGCTGCCAAGCTGAAATATAAACTGTGCAAATTCAACATTTTCTCCTCACAGACAGAGTTTGGGGAGTACCCCAAGCTTCACAGATCATGTTTTCTTAAATCTAATGAGACCTGGAAGTCACAGGCTTCCTTTCCTGCTCATGCAGTCTCCCGGACTGTCTTCCCTACCATCTTCCCTGTTATTCCCTTTCTCCACCTAGATTGTAAAATTTGTCCTGGTGACTTTAAAATGTCAACCCAGGACAACCATAAGAAAATACTTTAGGGATGAATAGCAAACATATCCTAAAAATCTATATAGTTTTGAAATTTGTGATGCTGGCACATACCTACAATAAGCGTGATGCCCATGCTGAGGGAGCTAACCCAGGCTGTCAAGCCACGACTTTGATTAAACTCTTCAAGCCATTCCATGTTGAGTATTCCAAGGGCCATTTGGGAACCCATGATGAGTATGTGCACAAGGAAAGAGGAAAGTACAATCATCCAAGCCCATCCTCCATCGATGTTTGGATTAGGTTTAATTGGCTTACTTCCAACTTTTGAGTCATCTCCAAAATCATATCCAATATCCTCTCGACTAGCATACATTTTCTCCACAGTATTCTGAAGCAAATGCAGTAAATACCTAAAAATACATACAAAATGATCAGATTTTGTAGTTTCGTTATAGTGAATGCCATAAATCACTATCATATTTCACCACCGTGGTTAGAGCAGTTGTAGTGACTACTGTGCTTTCATTGTTCAAATGTAAAATGCTTAGAAAATTGTCCAAATTATTTATTTCTCTGTGTACCTTATTATCATGGCTGTCTATGCAGGAGTATTTATAGGCTGACTGTAGGCTGCATTATTTCCATTATGATATATTTTACTTACTTTTAGGTGGCTGAGAGCCCTCACTCTTCATGAGGTGACTGTGGTCACAAAAAAGACTGGTCTCTCTCTGTATTTTACTTCTCTGTGTCACCTTCTGCTGTCCCAATAAGATGATGTGCCTTTGTGTTCAAGTTCATAAAGCTTGGAATAAAGAAGTAAAATCCTGAAGCAGCAGGTAGATGAAGTTACCACATCTTTTTAGGGGAAACCTGTTTGGGGATGTATTTCTTCCTTAGCAGTGGAAGAACAAGAATGAACAGCAAAAGATAAGGAATTAAGATTCTTAATTTTCAAAATGTTTTGCTTACATAAATCTCAACAAGGTGATTGTTACTACCTCCCTGGAAAGCTTTTTATTAGAGTCAACGTGACAACAGTTTGCTGTTATGCTTTGTGTTTCCATAGTATTAATCCTTATAATCCTACTAAAAACAAAGAATTCTTCCAAGTTAATGTCAATGCCTATCAGAATCAAACTGAGTGGCAGAGTTACATGCATAGGTGTACATAGGATCAGGCCAAACTAGCTTAATTTGATTACTTTGATTTATCCTATTGTTACTCTAAGTGAAGATTGCAACACAGGGTGAAAATAATTTCAAAACCACTTTTAATTAATGAACAGTCAAGGTGCAGAATCCAGTCTTCCCTCCATTTGATTTCTGCTGCAACAGATTCAAATCTTACCCAACTGTGGAGCACCACATAGATTTCCATGGAGACTAGAAATGCAATGATACAAATTATCAGAGATGGTAATTTTTTTTCTTCTTTTCTTCTCCAGAGAAATAAAAATAACGTCAGCTTCATGACAGTTGAAAGAGAAAAAAGTTATCAAAAATTGTTTTAAAAATCTCTTATGTCTCCTGTGAGCCCTCAGAATGTGTGCCTCTGGGCTGGCTCCTCACTGCTGCAAGCAGGCAGTGAACAAACCAACACAGATTCTGTACCAACTGAAAATTTATCTTTAAACACGTGAGTACATTCTGCTTCTCAAGTTACTACCTTTCCAAACTGTTTTACTTTTTTTCTTATTGCTAAACGAACACACAAAGATGGTCCTGGGGCACTCCACAGTAATCCGTAGCTGGGGTCAGAGCTGGCCAGTCCCAGACACCAGTGAAGATCTGTTGATGTGTGCAGCCTCTCCAGCCCGGCTGCTGCCTAATTTCCCTTTGTAGTCAAGTGCCACCTGACTCTTCCTTGCAGTGCAGGTAATCATGTGTAACTAAGGGCAGCTTGAGCATGTAGGTTCTTCCAAGAGTACACTGATCTGCCTCATAAGTGAGATGCAGCTAAAATATGTTGCACTCCTGGTAGCAAATTTTTCATGGATGTCCTTTAACAACTAAGCTGTCACTAGCCCTAACTCGGCCGTGGGAGGTATTGGTGACACAGTGAGGAAGAACAAGAACTGTACACAGTTAACTCTTGCTGCACAGGCAGATAAGCTGGGATCAGTTGATGAGTTGCCAGTGGAAACGGATACTGAAATGCCTTCCAGGCTTTTCCTTTCCAAACTGGGAAACAGAGAAGGGAGATGGTGCTTAGAGGTCCTTTTAGAGGTCCTGCAGGGTGTTTGAGGCAGGACAGGCAGCTGGAGAACAAGTCAGAGCCCTGTGGTGGTGCAGACTGGTTTTCTGACTGTGAACAGAAAGCCTGGTCACAGTTATTCAATTATATTATTAATGAAATTAAAGAGGACAGCCTTAGTCATAATTATACCTCACTCTTCCTCTGCTAAAGGTAGGTCTTAAAGATGACATCTCAACCCTTTCCTAATAATGTACTTGGAGCCAGATCCTCTGTTGCTGTGGGTTACAGGACTACTTACAGAGAATTCAGCCCACTCACAAGGCAGAGAGAGACTAGCTGCATAAAGGTGATAAACAGAGTGAATAATCATGCTAATGGGAAATAATGAGAAGAGGCAGAATGAAGGGAAACCTCAAGATGTTGCACATGCTCTGTATAAGATTAATGAAAATGTATGAGGGATATTACAGTGCATCTTAGATAATGGAATACAAAATTATGTAACTGAAGATTCAGAGTCAAGATTAAATGTAAAGCCTCACCTTTCTCTCTTATATTTTTGACTGTTTTTGTGCACACCTGAATCCTGATACTGGATACAAAAATGTGTTCTTTGGACAGGAAATAGGCACATCTTTTACATCTTTTAAATTATTTTAAGAAAAATAATTGATATTGAGCTACAAAGTTAAGACACTCCTCTTTGCAGTCTTGCTGACAGAATGGTTTTAGATTGAGTAGATCCAAGTTAATGTCATGCTTGTATCAACACCCACAGATCTTCAGAAAATGCATATATTTTCCATTTAAACTGAATTCTTGCTTATTATTACTTTCATGCTATTAACTTTTCACTAAGGTGACAAGTTCAGGGTGAATACACTCAAAAGCAGGGGAGGTCATCTCCAATACCTGCAAAACTCTCAGTCTCCAGATAAAGCAAGGATTGGGTGTCTGGATTCCCCTCCCCAGGACTGACTGATCGCCCCATGGCCTCTTGCACCCAGGAGTAAAGGCACTTACCTGCCTTCAACCTTCTTCCCACACCACAGCACTGCCAACAACAGGCTCGTGAAAGGCAGAGGAGCCAAATGGACTCTTTGCAACTGCAAAATCCTAGAGAAACTGTAATGAAAATGACAGCAGCTGATTTGTGAAGACAACTGGTTTCCCCAACAGGTAAGGCAGTGAAGACCCACTCACAGTAACAGTGTTTGAATACAGTCCCTCAGAAGGAATTTCATTTAAAGGCAGGAGAATCTGGGTTCTTGTTTGGTCACCTGGAAAAGAACTAGATTGGTTTTTTTCCCAGAAAAGCTTTTTAGACCATATGCACACAAAATATGCAGAGCTCTTAGAAAAATGGCCCAAGCACTAGTGCCTGCAAATATGCTGAGCTTTTTTGAAAACTTGACTCATGAGCTATTTTAGGCACAAATGCAGGTGCTGTAATAAGACCAAAGTTAGCAGCAAAACACCCAAGTTCCATATACCATCAGTGAAGCTATGGCTCTCTAGCTTGTAGTTCAACTAGATCACTGAAAAACATCTGCTCTTGCTATAGAAAGTCCATATGATGAATAATTTACATATATCTGGTGAATTTCTTCCAGCATTTGACTTCTCAGTTTTAAAAAATATAGAATAAAATTGTAGTTTCAAGGCAGTTCCAATGGAAAACTCATAAATGCATTATAACTAGTAATGAGTTTTACTTTGTAATATTCCCAGTAAACATGCCACATGTAATTATTTGGTTGCTGAAGACATACAGAGGAAACATTGCTAAAAACATGGTTTCTTTTAGTTGTCATATAAGTTTCTGCAGTCTGTCTTCACCTTGCTAATATGCCGAGCACTTCAGCTGTCAGCAACTTCACGGAGATGTGAACATCGGCCACCTCTGCCAGTCAGAGCCCCAATGCATAACAATGCATGCCCAGAAAGAAACACAAAATCAGGGAAATTAAATTATTAGAAGGCTAAACTTATAGCCAGGGTCACAAGTTTGCATAAAGTCGGCAGCAGCTCCGTTTCCAGAACGGGGGTGCTGCCCTGCTGTCCCTACCTGAGGGGTGTTTCCCAAGCCCTGCTCAGGCGGCCTCCCCGGAGACCCCTCGGTGCTGCTGTGCCCCGGTGTGACCCACGCGTGATGCCCCGTCCCCGGGGATGGCGGAATTGGCTCAGAGAGTGGACGGTGTTCTCCCCTTCGTACCAAGGGAATGGGCAGCTTGCATCAGGCGTGCACCTCTGTTTTGTATAGGCTTACAGCCGGTTTGGGGAGCAGTCGGAAGGGATGTACTTTTTCTCCCAAGAGAACAGCTTTGGGAGCTTCACACGCGACGCCTTCCCAGTACTCCGGTTCGGTTCACCTATGCGAAGCAGAGCTGGGGCGGGGACGGCCTCCACCGCCCGGGCCGTGGGGCTGCCGTAGGGACAGCTCAGCAGCGGCTGCCGCGCAGCCCGGGCCGGGGCGGGGGCGCGGGCTCNCGCGCCTCTGCCGCAGGCGGCGCGGCCGCTCCGCGTTCCCCGCCCGCTCCAGTGCCGGTGCCGGTACCGGTGCCTGTGCCGTGCCGTGGCTCCCGGCTCCTCTCGAGGTACTCACCTCGTCGAGCTCCGCCAGAGCCGCCGTCCCTGCGCGCCTCGGCGCCGAGCCCCGCTGTCAGCCCAAGCCGCGGCGCTGCTCCGCTCCCCGGGACGCGGGGGCTGCTGCGGGCTCCGGTGTCCACCTGCGCCCGGCTCCGCTCAGCGCCCGCGCCAGCTCAGCCTCGCCCCTGCTCGCCGCCCTGGGGTTTATTTTCCACAGGACTGCGGCACCGGTCTGGGGCCGCTTGCCCCCCAGGCAGCTCTGCACCGCCTTTTCTCCATTCTCTGCAATTTCAAATCTCCACGCTCTTTCATTCCTGCGATACCGGCTAATTCTGGTTTGGCGGAGCAGATTTGTAATCCTCTCACATGCACACTCTTGTGGCTGAATGAAGTTTATAGCTGCACAGGTTATGGCCGGAAATATACATCCCAGAGAGTTGGAGGATGTGATCCAATAAAAGCAGCCAGTACCAAGACTTTAACGGCCTTTGAATATTTTTATTTCAGAGTGGCTGGTTGAATTTATGTATCCAAGCCACCCTGACAAAGCAGCTTGGGCAATTTCTTTGTATGGGACCTTATTTGCACAATAAATATGTTTCAAAAATATTCCACCCTTGGGAGAGGAGCTGAAAAATACATTACTTTTTTGGATCAGTATCCACTCCTCAGTTGGATCTTTCTAAGTAACCTGGCCAATGAGGTTTATATTTTGCAATTTGTTGCTCTATTTGCAGTGAATTTACCCAGGTTAAGTCGTGACTGTATGCCACCACACATAACTTTCATCCTCAAAGATTCTTGATGTCCTAGCAGTGCACTGAGTACTATAAATGAAGGCTGTTCAAGAAGATATAAGAAGTATCTTGAGAGAAGACAAAATGAGGAGAGGCCAACAGGAATGTTTTAATGGTGTTACACATACTGCCTATGAGCAAAATGTGGCACAGAATCTGTTAAAGAATAAATGGGCTGAATAGTGTTAAAAATATGGATTTGGGGCTTTTAAAATATTTTTCTACATTTTTACTTGACTTTTTCCTCCATCTGCTGGCAAATGCAAATCTGATCGCTTTTTTTTTTCGTTAAAAAAAAAGAGCTGTTCCATGATGGATCTAGTATATCAAATATATCAATATGAAACACTTCTATCTGGGTTGGGTTCAAGTATGTGGCAGACTATGAGCTATTGCTAGGGCTTCAGTCTTCACATAAAACTTACACTACTTTGCATTGCTGTCTTCAAAAAGAAATACTTTTGCAGAATAAATAACTAGATTAGTGTCACAGACTTGTGACTGGATTTATTTATGTCTCTCTCATAAATAAAACTAGATTTCCATTTTAAAAAACTGTGATAGTGTATTGGAAATGTCTGTCATTTTACAGTATACATGTTCCCTGGTTATTTCATCTTTTACAATAACACCTTCTCAACAGTGTATGGGCATTGGTATCCCGGAATTTAATTCATAACCTGGCGTTAGCTTTTTGACTGGAGCCTGGTTTCTTTAAAATTTTAATGCTAGGGGCTTGACGCTTGAAACTTGCTGCTTATTGACTAGTGTTCTCACTCAAGTTTAAGACACATACACTTGGATTTATGAATTACCTAACATGCTAACATCCTTTATTAAGTTTGCCCCAGAAACAGATTTGACTGGCTGTTAACCCAGTGCCTCCAGTACCTGAGATGCTGCCTATGTGCCTAAATCCTTGTGCCAACAGAGATTTGATCTGGTGAAGAATTCAGTCAGCTACATCATACTGCTTCAGCAGTTTTGGTTCATTTACCGCTGTTGTTCTGGGCTATAATCTTGGGTTTATGTTGTCTCTTGGGAAGATGAGTACCTGTGGATCTACTTGAAGTTTAACCATTTAACTGTGCAGGTCTAACAGCAAGAATACAAAGTATGTTCAGTAAAGAAAAAAGGCCATTTTGTAAGAATGGAGCGGACAATCCTATGTATCAGAAAAAGTCTGCAGTTTTTAGCTAAGAAGAATAAGGTGCCTGATCCAGTAAAATAAGAGATAGACAAAGTCTGACAGACTGTGGTACCTTAGAAATCTTAACTGTAAAATGAATGGATAGCAAGCAGAGTAACCTCAACTGAAAAGGAAGTTTTACTAGTCCATTTAACATAAAGGTAATCAGATGTCATAATATAACTTAAAGGGAAAGAGGAATGGAGGGAGAGAGGGAAGAAGGCAGAACTAGGAAGAATAGATAATTCAATTTCCATTACTCCCTGGGGGGCACTGTGGCAGCATAGTCTTAGAAGTGGTGGTTGGAAGGGATCTCTGGGGTCCACCCTGTCCAGCCTTCCACTGGAAGCAGGACTGTGACCCGTGGTATTGCACATCAGTCATGGCCTCGCTTAAGCTGCCCTTGAAAGCCCTCAAGGATAGAGACTGGCCAGTCTTTCTGGGCAGGATGTTCCTGTGTAGCACCAGCCATGCACAACCACATGCATCAAGTCACAAATCCAAGGACTCAGCTTGTGACTTTTCCTTCTGGTTCTGCCATTCACCACTACTGAGAATAGTCCAGCTCAATCATTTTTGCCGCTCCCCTTTGGGTAGTTTTAGATTGTTGTCAGATATCCCCTTATTTTCTTCTCTGGCAGGCAAACCAAGACCAGCTTCTTCAAAATCTCTTCACAAGGCATATGCTTTAGGCCATTTACAATCTCATCAGGCCTCTGCATGCCCCTCTCCTGTTTCTTGACATCCTTCTTGAACTGGGGAACTCCAAACAGGGTGTGGATTTACTGTTACAAAAGAAGGAGGGATAATAATTTCCATGCATCTGCTATCTGTGCTACCCTCCTAATGTAGCTCAGACTGGTTCACTTTATTCACAATGGAAACACCCTGTTGGCTTATGTTCAATTTAGTGTCCACTGTAGCAGCCACAGTCTCTTCACTGCTGCTGCTGCTCTGGCAGCCTGCACTAGTGCCTGGCACTATTCAATTGTATGCATTCACTTTGCACTCCACGTTACACTTCATGAGGTTTCTGTTGCCACCTCAGTTTTTAAGTTTCCCAAAGGCCTCTCAACTGAACCTCCACTGTTAGATTTGAAAATCTCCCCTTCTAAGTTAGTATTGTCTGAAAATCTGCTGCAGGTGCATCCTGTATAATTATCCAAGTTACAGTCAAGGTAATGAACAATTCTGGCAACAGTATAGACCTCTGAGTGTTCTGCTTGTACTGGTCACCAACTAAACATTAACCCATTGTTTCCTACTCTTCAAGCCCAGGATTCCTTCCAGTTTTAACCCATCTCACAGTTCATTCATTCAGACCATACTCTTCAGCTTCAACCACTTGCATAATCCCCATTGCTCAAAAGGGAAGCTGTGCTGTAGATCTTACAGACCATTCAGCCCTCTGGAAATGTGTACTAGTGAAAATACAAAGTCCTATTTACCTTCCGAGCACTTTTCCTCTACTATTGCTGTAGTGCTGATCACTCTCCTTCCTAAAGCTCTCATTAAGCTGCCACCCTGCTTCCCATGAAGTGATAGTGCTGCAGTGATTGATGAGAAAGGAAACATTTGAAATAGGATTTTGGTTTCTGCAGCACCAAGATGCAGAACAGAAAAAATTCCTTCTCCTGGTTTTGTTGAATTGCTGAACTTTTAACCAGTACATAGTATCACCAAGTGACCTGGCTAATTCTTCATTGCACAGTTACTGTTAGAAGGAAAGATAATTTATGGTATTTATAGATTTTGCCTCCTCTTTCTTCCATGAGACTCTTTGGATAACAGATGAATTCTGTATATTTGCAAGGGCATGTTACATTGGTGCTGGGTAAAAAGGCAAAAAGGAAACCAAACCCAACTTAATACTGTCATTTGGCATAGAGACTGCACAGTAGCACAGCATTCTTATGACATGCTAAAACCTTGTGCCCTCTTTTCATTTTGGTAACACCAGACTGCCAAACAGAAATAATGCATACTTTCTTCTCTTCCTGCTGCCTGTCTGCGGAGAATCCTTGGTATCTTTGGTGGATTCACCACAAACAAACATTATCAAACAGTACTCCAAGCAAGTAGGAACATTTTCAGCAATTCCCCTGCCTACTCCCATGATAGATGCAGAGCCTTACTCAAATGGGAAGGAATGAACTAATTTGCTATCATCAAGTTCACCCAATACTGAAGACAGACCATGGGAATGGAATTCAAAAGTGGAGGAAAAAGCAACATTTTTGCCATTGCTGGCATGGTGATTTCCATTTGGAGAATAACTACTTGTCTTTTCTGTCTTCTCTTTTCTCTCTCCAAGAGCTGATGTATTACAGCAGCTACAGATACAGGAGGTCCTGTCCAATTTCCTTAGATCCTTTAGGAGGACAGTGCAGAATCATAGAATGGTTTGTGTTGGAAGGGACCTTAAACATCATGGTTAGGAACACTGTCCACTAGACCAAGTTGTGCAAAGCCCCATCCAGCCTGGTCTTGAACATTTCCAGGGATGGTGCAGCCACAGATTCTCTGGGCAACCTCTGCCAGTGTTTCACCATGTTCACAGGGAAGAATTTCTTTGTAGTATTTAATCTAAGGCTACCCTCTTTCAATTAAATTGTGTAAAAAGCCCTCTGTGTATCCTGTGAGAGATGTGAAAGTTTCCTGGACTGAATTAAAAGAACCAAAGGATGTTTCTCAGCAGCTGGGTATGCTGCAGAGGTTAACAGTCCTGCCCCACAGTGGAGGGGCTATTTTATCAGAAACTTGTCAAGATTCATACTAGATGTTCCCTAGCAAAACTGAGTATTGCCTCACGTGAGAGGCTGGAGCCAGGTTAATCCTGCCACAAGAGGTGCAGCAAGAAGGAAGGGAGAAGGTGAGTAGGAACAGGATACCGAGTTGGAGAAGAAGCCTGAAGAGCTGGCAGGGCAAACGCCCTGGATGGGTAGGAGTATATACAGTGGCTGCTGCTTCTGAACTGAACTGCTGCCACCCACACACCTTTAAGTTCTTCAGTGACAGCAAACCTGTATTTCCATGTCGTAGATAAAGCCATCCACAGGAAAATGTGTGTTCTGCAACTCATTATAGTTATGTCCCTGATTCAGAAAGTCACAGCACAGGAGGAATGACACTTGCTCTCAAAATAAAGGAAGAGGTGATAAAACAGTTCCTTTTGCAGCGTTATTAAATTCCAGCTTTCTACATTAGCAATCAAAGTTGTAATTTGAGAACATAAAATAAACTATCTTATCAAGGAAAATCCTATTAGTCCTAAGTGCTTTTGTAACACTAACATGTTTTGCACATGGTGATATCTTGCTTTTCTGGTTTAAAACGTGTGAGTATAAGGGTGTGGTTGCAGTTGGCTGAACATCTAAAGTACCGTGTGAGGAGAGAGAACTCGGGGCCTCCAATATGACTCACACTGGCACTGCAGTCACTTCCTCTGGGTCAGACTTGTGCATGTAAGAGATCTCAGAGCATTCAGTGCATGACTTGGTTGTGGGTCGCACCTGTTACAAATACACCAAATAATCTGCAAATTCCAGCAAGGTCAAATTAGCACTGAACTAGTTAATACAAATTAAAGTATTTATTTCAGTGGTACCAGGTTATATCTGATTTTCAGGCACTCAAATCACAGTACTAATCTATGTGCAGCAGCTTTCTAAATTTTTTGCTCTTGAAATATTTTATTCCAGAGGGTATAAAGTAAATGTCATGCATGTGTTGTGTGCAAACCAGTAAGTTTTAGTTTGCTGCAAATTACACATAAAGTTTAAAATATATTCCTAGCTTTGTTCAGTAGTCTTCTTCATGCTCATTTTGACAGATATTTCAGTCAAAGGAATCTTCCAATCTGTAAACATTTTGAAAACATAACATAAAACAGCATTTGTGCTTGTAAAGTTTGAGTTTTTCTGAGATTGATTTGAACTGTGTAGTTTTCTCTTCTGTCTCCCTTTTTATTTGCTGTAGCATCACTGCCAAAGTATTACATTATTTATAAACATTTTATGAAATATCGAAGCTTTCATGAAATCTTAACACAACATTTTAATAACTTGATTTGGGTAAAATCGCAAAGCAAAATATTTTCAGAAAAGGTATTTTTAAACACCAGAACAGCAATGGTGTTATGATTCATGAGAACAGAGCAGGTAAACCATGACTAGAGACAGAAGGAAACACATACATTTCCTCCACTGAATTGAGAGCTGTAAATATTTCAGCCAAGTTACAGCAGGTGACTTCCTCAGCTCACAACTAAACCGCAGTGAGTCATTAGTGGCTCATAAGGTCATCTGCAGCAGTACCTGATGCAGGGATTTTCAGGTTGTGTGAAGCTGCCGGGTGTGCTCAGTATTCTGCTGCTGTTGTGCTCTCCACAGCTGCATGGGCTGTTTTGGAGAGCTGGAGTGAGACTGATCTCCTCCATTAGGCCAAAAAACCCCGGAGGTCCTGCAACAGAGATCCCTGTGACAGCTCAGCCAGGACTATTTGTACAAAAGCTGCTGTTATGTGTCCAAGATAGAGCCTTTCCTTTCTTCTTGGAAGTTCCAATATCATTTGCTTGTTTCATAAGGGTTTTTTTCAATCTCTGTCTGCATAGCACTCATATTATCAACAACTACAGTTTCCCCCAAATAGAGATAGAGAAAAGGAATGTATTATTAAACTCCCTCCAGTTCCTTAGAAAACTTAAATAAATATAAACAGGGCTGCAGAATAGAAATATATTTAATGGGATTTTTTATTTGTGAGCATCTTATAAACTTCAGAATTAAATTCAAACATTGTATTAAGGCCTGGTTTGCATTTCATTTTGTTAAGTTTTGGTTCTTGAGCCATAAACAGAGGGCTTCCTTTGAAATCTATATGAGCACAAGCAGAACAATTGTTTCCTTGTGCTTAGTTTGTCCATGTCGCAGTACATAAAGAAATATTTACAACTTTTCAAGGTCCCCTAGACTCCCAGTGCTAGATTATTGCTTTGAAAATTGACATGTTCACCCCTCCCAGCCTTTCTTCTTTACTTTCTTCAGTGGGTTTTAAATGAAAGTAACATTTCAGCTTTCAATGATGTGCCATCCGAGGCTGTCCTTCAGGTAATGGTGGGCATCCTGTGGCCACTTTCCAAACAAATGCATCAGAAGCTTGGTCCTGCTCAGTACTCTGAGCTAAACCAAGTGTCTCGTGTTTCTGTGGGCTGGGGCAGTTCCCACACATTCTGTGGGCACACAGACACCAGTGCTTGTTTTCTTACCCTACCACAAATTGCAAACCAGCAGGACCACAAGTCCAGAGGACTGGAAGTGACAGATACTTGTGTGGACTGGATCATCAGGGTGTTTAGGTGAAATGGAAACATCAACACTCTGAACAGTTACTGTCAAATTGTCTTTGGGGAGATGAGACTTCTCTGAGCTTCTGAGGTAGAGGGTGAGCTGTTGGGTGGAAGAAATTATGCTTTGATTTCTAAGGAAGCAGTGAAAACAATGCAGTACCTGTAGGAATGTTACACATTCAATAAAGAATGGAAAGTACAATACAGGTGATTTTGGTTTGTTATCAAATTAGTAACTTTTTCAACATTACAATTTCTGTTACTTTTGCTATTTATTTCAGATGTTTTAATAAATATGTTAACATCCATGTCTAAAGAAATCAACATGGTGTAGTACTGATTACAGAAAGTAATCTAGCAGCAATGAAATGTTAGATTCCAGGGCTTCAGTATTTTAGGAGTTACTTCGTATTTGATAATAGACTAAGTTCCTCGGGTTTTTTTTCCCCCAAACTTGACATCGTTGCTTTAAATGGCGCAGAATGAAACTGCAGAACCGGCCCAGCAACAAGAGCTGCTCTCTCTCCCTCTAGTGGGGGCTAATAAAATAGTTTTCTTTCCGTTTTTACATATGTACAGCGTCAAATAATGCTATCAGAGCTTGAAAGCTTTTCTGAACAAGAATATATCATCATTTGTATTTAATGTATAACATAAATATTGTATGAATAGCATTGTAATATGGCGTGTTTTCATCATATTTTTCTGCAAGTGCACTGTTTTGAAAGCAATTCTATGGATTGGAAAATACTTATGTGTGTAAATATTTACATATACCTAGACACTTTTTAAAACAGCACCAAAGCAGTAAAGACCAAAAATAACTCAATCTCAGAAGTAAAATAAAGCGTGCTTATGTTGAACAGGAGCAGCTTGCTTGTTGGTGTTTGCCAGATTAATCCTCAGTTTAAAGAACATGTACCTAAATTTTAAACTCTTTAGTTTAATCCAAATGTTTTCAGTATTTGTGGTGTTGACGTTAAAAGAAGGAGAGTGCCACAATACTTGGATGTGATGTGTATCCTCTTTTTCATAATTAGATGCTACAATCTACTGCTTTGTTTCAGCCTCCTAATAAACAAATTTTTAAAAAACAGCATAAACATTTTCAAGCATTTAGTATTCATTGCAAGTACAAACGTTTTATGCAAGTAAAGATTTACAAGACTAAATCCAAAATTAGGATGGTAGAAAAATACTTCTTATGAATTACTGATTAAATAAGATGTGCCTCTAATTATTCCACTTCTAGTTTCCAAAATATACCAAGACCATTGTTTCTTGGCTAGATTCCTGTTCCTGTTTTCAAGGGAAAGTTTGATTTCTAACTCTGTGGATGAGCTTCTTTTTGGCATATTTTTCTATTTTGTGTTTTTGTTAACTCACTTTCTCTATTAGTACTTTTCTTTCCCTTCACTGTTGCCATATAAAACTTCACACAGGTAGGTGGCGAAGCTGTCAGCTCAAGGGAATCTGAAAGGCAATGCACATGTAGGTAACTTCAGAGTCTTCACCTTTCAGGAAGATGTGCTTTCCTACCTGCAAGGCACTGCCTTGCACTGTGCGTCACTGGGAACATTCCAGTTCCGTTTCATATGACTTTGCGTATTTCTTGTTCCTACCAAGTCACTAAGGGGTAAAAAGCTATTTGAGAAGAAGTGTTGGATGACAGTTCTGTCTGGGTTGCCACCATCTCGTTCAAATACCAGCAGAAAGTGGATCTCATAGAAAAGAGGGAGAGCTTTCATTTTTTATTTTGTGGAGGAGTGACTCCAAGACTTCTGGTGTAATGAGTCACTCCAGCTGTAATTGCTTTAAATAGCACAGAAACCTAGAGAGGAGGTGAAACAGTGTGCTGAGAGATGACACAGGAGAGATGGCAGAAATGTCAGTATGGACTCCTATCTGTAGCCGTAATTCTCCTCCAGCATGAGAGGAGCCAGAGGGATGTACGGGACCTCTTGTGTTTTTGTGGCTGCCGCAGCAGCTCTGCACTTCTGTCCAGAGAAAAGATAGGCTGGCGAAAATGCATCCCAGACTCTGGAATCTGACAAACTATTACTGGCTCGGTTAGTTGGTGTTGTTTTAGGGAGGATGACGGAGAACAAAAAGAAGAGGAGCAAAGTGTGAAAGGGACATTTGTCCAGTCACTGTTTTTATTATCAAATGGGGAGAGAGAAGTAAGAGATTGTGAGACAGGATAATATCGTAATGTCCTCCCACACACCAGTCTGTAGATGTTGTTTTCCCAAATGCTTATTGCTTTCCTTTCAGTGTAAGAAGAATGTAATAAACATTGTTATTTGAGGAAGAGCGAGGGTGTGGGCTCCCAGGCATTCATTCGAGCCAGCTGTTCACTTCACCCTGGTTTCAAAATGGCCTGGAGCTCCAGTGGCTGGTGCTGCCAGAGGCCGAGGCAGATTTTGGAGGTGCTGGTCCTTCTGTTGTGGCAGCTGCAATGGAAAAAACAAACTAGTAAATGTTCTCCAATCTCAATCAGTTGGTCATCTGCGGAGTTGCTTTAATAGGGAAGGAAAATATGATTTTAGTACAACTTTATTATTTGTTAAGGAAGGAAATTATTTTTAACCTCTACAAACATCGTTTTAGAAGCACTTTTTGTTCATGATCTAAAAAGTTAATGTGCTCCTGACACTGGGATGATGATTTCTGCCTACAAGGTGCACTGTCTTTTTAGGTTAAATGTTGCAGACCCTCTTCTCAAGGTTTTATTCAAAAAGGGAAGGTTTATTCAGTTTATGTTATTACTGGCCAAACATTTCCGCCACTTTGTATCTTTTAGTGTACTTCTTAACAGAAATGTAATGTGGCTGTAATGAAGAACTATAATTAGCTTTAATCAGGATTCCGGCAAGGAGCAGTCACCACAACGTTTTCCTGTCCTTAAAAATAATAATGTTCCAGTGCCTTCGGCAGCCGCTTCCCCGGCCATCCCGCTGTGGGGCCGCTGTGGGGCCGCTGTGGGGCCGCTGTGGGGCCGCTGTGGGGCCGGTGCTCGCCGCCATCTCGCCCTGGGGCCGGTGCTCCCACAGGGCGCGGGGCCAGCGCGGGCGCCATGGNCTGCGCCCGGGCCGTGCGGGAGCTGGAACCAGGAGCGGCCTCGGCCGCCGTTCGTGCCGGCCGGGAGCAGCAGCTCCGCAGGGTACCCGGGTGTTGGTGTGATGTGACACACACCGGGCAGTCGCCTCCGGGCGGTGCGGGGCGGGAATAACGCCAGTGACAACAGCGCAGTGGTAGCGGCTCACGCTGCGGTCAGACACCTTAAGTTTAATTGTTTCTCAAGGATACATTGTTTTTAAAATATTTATTTATATGCTTTAACTAAGATCCGTCTGAAAATATTGCTACTTCAGATGTAGCAAATTAGATTAAAAATATATTGATTCCTCTTATGCTATTGCCAATTTATTGAAGTCTTGACGGGCAGTTTAAGTAAGGCCACTATAATGGCGGCTTATTGTCCAGCACATAATTAGTCTATATTCTTGAAATTCTATAAAACTTTGCTGCACTAAATAGCAGCTGTTAATGCTTGCTGAGTATCTTTAATATGCACGATTCATAGTACTTTGCAAATCATTAAAACATGACATTGTTTCTCAAACAATGCCATGTGCGTCACAGAGGAGCCGAGAAACACACTGGGAGCAGATTGCTGAGAAGACAGGAAATAATGGGCTTGTCCTCTGACCCCATTTTGATGACTCTTTGACCCAAAAAGCGAGTAGTGCTTGATAGGCAGGCAAGGCTGATAACCGGGGCCTCTAAGGAGGTTAGAAGTTGTGTGCAGGAAACCTTAGAATCTCTGGTTTTCACATCAGGCTCAGAAAGCTATCCATGGTTTCGATATTTACTGAAATACACCTGACATCTGTTAGAAAGGAGAGATCCTAACTGTCAGCTGCGCTATTCTAAGACAAGAGAATACTGTACAGAAAGTACACACGAAGTCTCACCTCTGTGTCAAATTACCCTGGTCTTTCTCCCTGCAGTTCTTCTGGAGAGGTGGGGAAGCTTCTGGGTCTCACCACTGACCTTATCCTCACCTTTTGAGAAAAAGTGTTGTGAACTAACTAGTAAATGATGAGATCTTAATTTTCTGGAGTTACAACAGACTTACAGAACCAAATCTAACCTTACTCTGCCAATAGCCAACCGCAAACCCTCATTAACTTTTGCAGGGTTAGCATCAAGGCCCTTGGCCTGATTCTGCCAGAGCTCCAAGCAGTTTTAGATAACTGCTCTCACAATATCATTTGTCAGACTAAGGTTTTGGCTTACACAAGATCAGAAGGAAAAACAGTTATCAAATGCATTGCCAACTCGTGGTTCCAGTGGGAGAACACGGAAATAAAACTGTTATTAACTCTTTCAAATGTTACATTATTTTAAGTAATTTCACCCTCAGTGTTCTTCACAAATTACTAAAGTTAATTTTTAAGCAGAAGGAAAAAATGTCCTAACCATAAGTAAAAAATGGTTTTTTAAATACTTTAATTATAGTAAGTAATGAAATAAATTGGAAAGAAGCCTGTATTCTGTAAATGTGTGCACTGACCATGGAAAGTGCCAGTGGGTATATATATAGTCTCATGAAAGAGAGAGGGTTCAGTATTGCCCATTGCCCAGGACCAAGGTCATACCAAGTTAACACACGACACTGATTCTGCAGCATTAGATGAGTATGTGCTGAGGCAGTGAGCAGGACTTTTCATAGCATAGCACATTTGGGATGTGCTGTAACTGGGGACATCTACGGCCAAAACCATACAGAGTAATTTTCTGGGGCTTTTTTCTTATGTTTAGAGAGCTATATTTGCATTTAATGTTGCTGCCCAGTTTAAGTTTCTTGTTTTGGGAGGTTACTATGTTTTTTAATATATTAGAAGCCTTATGTCCATCTGCTATGTTCTTTCTGAACTTCTGGCCTCTTTCAGATGTTTCAAATTTGACACCTAAGAATTGAGATGCTAATGACTTTTGATGCAGTTTGTATTGTTAAATGGATCTTGAGTTGTGTGCTTCTTAGTGCAGTTAATGATTTCTCTAAGCTGGAGTGGCCTGCAGCTGCTCCCCTGAAATCTGTGGGAGTCTTAGCTTTGACGCCAGCATGAGCTGGCTCTAACCTAGAGGCCATGCAGCTGGCTTTTACCATACTTAGCTGGGTACGAAATCATTGTATTAGTCAGAACAATGAGGAGGCAGAAGCAAAGCTGAAATTGAAGCTTTAAGGATCTGACTCATTTCGTTTCTGGCACAAGGAGGTGCAAATTGCACTTCCTGAATTTGCCGCACACCTACCAAACGCCAATTACAGCACACCCCAAATGCACTGTGCTGTGAAAAGCCCTGCTTACTGCCTCAGCACAGAGCCATCAAATAATTTGCTGTTGGCAGCTGCTGTTTGTAGGATGTTAGCTGAAAGACGGCTATGTGTTACTGCAACTCACCTGTTTTGCCGTCTTTGCTCACTGTGACCCAGAGAGCCTGGCTTGTTGTAATGGTATCCTAAGGATCTTCAGCTGGACAATAACCTGACAGAGCAGGTTCCCCATCCTCGCTGCTGGTCATAAGCAGCATATTGTCTACTTGTTTTTTCCCTCAGAAATAGCAATAATATAGCTGCTCAGACGTGTTCTATCTGTTCCATCAACTAAAATAATTTTATTACCCCAATTCCATAAAATTATATCCCAAAAAGGAAGTCCCAAACCAGCAAGCCCACTGTGGTCTTGCTGAAAGCATTTTGCAGCCCCTTTTAAGACACAAACCCTGTCTGAGAAGTATCAACAAAATGTAGTGGGTTGTAGCAATGTCAGTCTGATTCAGCAGCTACCTGTGTGTGGAGACAGCCACAAGGTACACTCAGCATGAAGAACCAGCCAAAGGAAATTCTGCCTGCTGATCTCTGGTGGTTGGAGCAAAGGAGAAGCTTTTAAGGACAAGTCAGAGAAGATGGGAGACAGGTTTTTCCCAGTGCCTGTGTCATTACACAAAATGTACTGGTGCAGATACCTGCCGGTTGCTGCTGTTTTCTACCCAGAATACTTGCAGCTACCTATTTAGGACTGTTATTGCCAGCTACTTTGGGGGAAAGGCTGTTGCCATTCTAAGGCTCGGAACCAAAATTTGCATGAAAAATATGGAGGTTTTTTGGTTGTTTCACCCACGTTTTACAGGCCACTTATGTTTTGTTTCCACTGTTAAAATTCACTATGTACATTAGATTCTCAAAAGCGATGAAGGAAGCCCCAGGAATGATTTTTCACTAAAGGTGAGTTAGTTTTTCAGTTACATAGGTATTTATATATATTTATTTCTACAGCACGTAGAAGATGCTCTCTTGACCCTCCCTGGCCTGGAAGACCATAGGACTTCATAAAACCAGCAGTGATTTAATCTCAGATGCAGAATGAGGGAGAATGGGTAGTGCTGATATAGAAGGAGGTATGTTCTCTCAATCACACCCTTCATCTTGCTTGTCTATACTTACCTTACTGAGTATTGACCTTGTAAGAATCAATCTATTCCCTATTTCTTCTCATATTTCTTCTAATATTCCATTATTAAAATATTTTAAAATATTGTGTTTCTGAAATATTTTTTGGCATTTCATAAAAAATTTTGAAACAACTTTGAAGTCTTGCCTTTAACTGTTTAAGTTGGCTGAAGGGGCATGAAAAGAAACAGTTTATATAGTTCATGCCATAAGGAAAATATCAAAAGATCTTACTTTTTTTCTATTCTTCCTGGGTGGAAGAAGGATTTTTGCAATGCTTTCAGAGAGGAATGCTAGAAAACATGTTGAGAACCCAAAGAATATTGACAAAGTGATAAAATATCATCTCCAATAACAACAAAACACTGACTGTATATGTTCCCTTTTTTGTGAATCAGAGCACCTAAGTTGTGTACAATATGTCTAGGCTATTAATAGGTATTCCCTTTACAACAACTAATTCATTAGGAGCATTACATTCTAAGTAAAGGGAGCTTTGTTACTTTTTCTGTTTCTGTAGAATTTTAGGCCACAGTAAATCTATGATAGCTGTGAGGTTGTTGTATTTACTACAATATTTATATCTGTTGCTATACTTTTGTGAGTCTGTGATGGCATAAAAAACTGTAAATGCCTGTAGAAGGACTCACATTCTAAACATGTAATGTCATTTTAGACATTTTGGTTTCCAAGTAACTTCTCTATTTTAGCTTCTCTTTCATTTGTGTTGCTTCTTCTTTTACAATGAGCAATATTTTAGCAACACAGAGAAGGAAACAGATGCAAGAAGTACTCCAATTTGAACAGAGACAAAATCCAAGGTAAGTTAAGTTTCTTTGAATATACAGTCAAGTTACATCATTCCTTTAATTATCAGGGTTTGATAGGCGTGAGTGTACTGCTGGAATTGATGTTTTATCTGTTACTAAAATTTGTCATTTTCAAATAAAGCTCTGGGTATTCCCTACATGGAACTCTTATCAGTAAAGGGATGAATTTAGGACTACAGTTTGTGTTACACTCAAAGAATAAAACTATACCCAGTAGCTAAACATTCAAAGAGTGGGGATACACCAGATTATTCTTCTCAGTAGTAAGTATTTCTGGAAAGTATACCTTGGTATTTAAACTCTGACAGATATATTTGAAAATTACTCTTGGTATTCTTCAGTGAGTCTGCACTCTAAGATTTGAGTCATATATGTCTTTAAATACTGCCTCAATAGGTTCAAACTTATAAAATTTTCCTACTTATGAGTTATTTTTAGTTCATCATTCTCATCCTTTAAGTTCACCATGTTTCTATACTCTTTTTGTATTATGAAACTTCTCCAGATTATATTTCTTAAATTTGGGAATAGATTATTGGTACAAAAAAAACCCAACTTTTGAAATGTCCCATCTTCTTAACATTTTACCTATAGCTAACAACATTCTATCTCATGAGTCTGAATAAAACTGCAACTGACTAGAAAGCATTCAGCATCAATTCCCACACTTCCATCTTAAACCAGTCCTGTCCAATTGAAACCAGCAGTACCCTTTGGCTTCAGTGGAAGAGAGTCCATTATTTTAACTAGAATTATACATAATTTTCCGTCATCATGTGAATAGTTTTCTCAGAATAGATTCAGTTAGCTTTGTGGTATTACAGACAGTTTAGAAATATCTTATCTGAACATTAGTCTGACCTGTTAGCAAGTAATGCCTTCCTAACATCTCACATTGTAATCCACATTTTTCCCTGTTTGAAGTCTCTCTCACATCAGGATTACAGTTAGAAGCAGGCCAGAATCAGAGCAGCAGGCTGCTCATGCAGTGTTATTTGGGATGAAATTCAGTTTCCTAAATGGACGCTTCCAGTGCCTTTTAAAATGCCCTGTGTTACCTAAGACATCCATTTGGGGCTGTCAGATGTAATGGGGCTGTCAGAATAAGGAGACCCTCATTCTTCTGGAGCACAAAGTGGTTAAAGCATGTGATACCCTAGAGCTGCCAGGTTTGGGCACTGTCAGCAGACAGGGTAGAGTCAGTACTGTTAAAGCTACCACCCCTGCTGAAAGGGGAGCTCCTTCTCATGTCACACAGCAGCAGCCCTGGCTGCAGGAAGGGCCACCCAGGCTCCCGAGACAGGGACACTTCAGGACACAGCCTAAGCCACTGGTGAACACAAGGTCCTGGATGCCAGACTGGCCTGCCCCTCTTGAGTGGGGGGAGTTTGATCCTGCTGGGTGTATATTCTTTTTGATTTGCATTACCAGACCATTTCAGCCACTAAATATATAAGTGTTAAAAATCCTTTCGTTTCCATAGTGACTAAATATTGCTTTCAGATTATTAAATATTTCCAAATATGTTTAGTCAAAATTAGTTTGTAATTCTGAAAGTCAATGAATGTAGCAATGATAGAAGATAGTATAAGACACATTAGAGTGGTAATCTGATTTTGATTTCCTTTAAACCTTTCCTAATTTATTTGTCAATATATCATCATTGTACTGTCCATGGGCAGTGCCTGAAATAATACAACTAATATATAGTAAGTTTATTATTTTGTGTAAATGCTAAAATGAAAGAATTTTACTTCTCTAGATAGTCTAGTTAAAAACTCCAAATGAAGTCTGTGATGCTTTTAAAATGAAGATTTAGCTCCATGTAGAAACATTGCTGATGCACAAACAGACTTCACTTCCTATCAAATGCAGCATTAACATTCTTTAAGCTTTTGTAATATTGGAAAATCTGCAAGATGAAGACTTCAATGTGTTGTGGGTAAAGACTTGCATGAACAGGCCCCATGGCTCTGTTACAAGAACTGTAAAAATTCATAAATTGAAATTTTACCACATGTCTTGCAGACTGATCTAAATCAGCATACAGATCTAAAGTGCAGAGAAGACCCTTTAACCACTGTTTGCTTTTGACCGCACATAGGAAACAACCAACTGATAGATGAATGACTAAGCAAAGCTTTCCTTATTTATGCACATATAAAACGGACTTTCTAGGGCCCCTGACAACCACAGGACTCAGTAGTTAATTCTGCAATGTCTATTCTGGGAATTCTAGCAAAAATAATAGCAATTTTCTGCTTATTTAATGCATCCTTTCAATTAGTTCATTATTCTGCACAATAAATGGAAGACTGACTGCCTACCATGCATTTATATATATATGTGGCTGAAGTAGCTCTATGTGCCATTTGCTAAACAGATTATAGTAGGAGACCAGAAAGCTGATTCATGACAATGCAGTGCACTTTAAAAATAGCTCCAGACGCCAGTATTGACACTGCTGAACTGCAGCTCAGTGACTGCACTGTACAAACAAGCTGGCCTGTGTGGAGCAGTTTGAAGCTTTGGAGCTGTAACTCTGAAGTGATGTGTTAGTGTTAACAAGTTGGCAGGAAGTGGTGATTCAGCCCCTTGGAGGGAAGCTGCAGTCACTGGCTGCTTTTGCTTAAACAAAAGGAAAATACTAATATTTTTCTTTTTATGAAAAGCTTATACACATGCATGTCTATCCCTGACAGTTTCATCAAAATAAACTTCCTATAGTCTGTATTTTTCCAGGCTTTTTGCAGCCCATGCAATAATTTTAAATGCTTATCCCTTCTCCATGTGCCCAACGGCCACACATATCTACAGAGACTCTGTCACCTGCTTGAACCATGCAGAGTCAGTAAGAGATGCTGATTCTCCCCATCTATATGCTGTTTGTATTCAGAAGTAATCTGGAAGAAGATAACTGTAGGTGAACTATGGAAGATATACTCTAGAGTTTCATTAAAACAAAAACTATTTGTAGTACCTGTGTTATGGCTTGCTGTTACCCAACAGCCAAGCACACACTGGTCTTTGTTGTCATAAAAATGAGGTCACCGGGCTCTTCAAAGCAGCCTGGAAACCTTGTCAGGAGGAACCCTATGGCTAACAGCTGAGTGACAGCTGGCCATGAGCTAAGTGAAAGCTTCCACCAAGGCTGTTATATGACTTTTGAAAAAATGACTTATGCTCTGAAATTACCCAACTGCTTTGGAAGTGCTTAAACTGTAGTATTTGTGTACATAAGTCCTTTCTTAATTGATGGTCACACAGAAAAACCTCAGACTCTATAGATAATTTACAGGACCTTCCTTGCCTCTGAAATACCTTCTTTGGTTTTTTGGGGTGCTTGTCTCTGGTCTCAAGTATTAAATTCAGTCTTCTCAGTAATGCATACTTTAGTTAAATGCAGGGAACATCTAAAGATGCCTGAAAATCACATAAAAATAAATTAAAAGTTACCTCAGGTAAACACAGCATTTAAGACTGCATTTAAAAAATTCTGCACTTATATAAAAATAAGAAAATGTTAGATGTTGGAGAGGCATTGAAATATCAGAAATACAAGTATCTGAGACAGCTAAACTTCAGTGGAGAATTGATACTGGCAATAGAATAGTTCCAAAGACTTTGGGCACATAATGTTTATGCTTAGATTTTTTTAATATGTGAGGGCTTTTTAAGTTGCTAGTGACAACTGGCAGAGTCAATTTGTCTTTAAATGAAAAATCATATCCTGCTGCCTACAATTTTACCTCAAATACTGTTCAGAACTGACATCTGTTTGGATAGTTGAAAGCAAACATTCAGCACAGATTATGTCATACTAGTGCCAGATACAATCAGAGATGCACCTTGTTTTTCTAATAAATGTAATACTTGTGAAAGATTCTAGAGTAGTTTTGTAGGCTGATATATTTTAAACATTAGGGTTATTGTATTGCAAGTTTATTTCTCTGCACTACCCATACTGCCAGTTGAGGGACCATCAGGAAGGCTCAGCAAGCAACTTACTCTCTTTATTTGTTCTTGCTTTGCCTCATGAAGTAGTATCAAATGAATTGAGAACTGGTTAAATGGCAGATCTCAGAGGGTTGTAATCAGTGGCACAGGGTCTCTTTGGAGGCCTGGCACTAGTGGTGTCCCCCAAGGTTCAATACAGAGCCCACTATTGTTTAACTTATCCACAGTATTGTTTACTTATTCAT
The DNA here is from genome assembly GCA_013400775.1 of Chaetops frenatus. NCBI lineage: Eukaryota > Metazoa > Chordata > Aves > Passeriformes > Picathartidae > Chaetops > Chaetops frenatus. The sequence continues at coordinate 68,310 of VZTR01008867.1, forward strand.
GGGATAGATGCCTCCTCAGCAAGTTCACTAATGACACAAAGCTGGGAGGAGAGGCCTATACTCCAGAGTGCTGTGCAGCCCTTCAGAAGAACCTTGACAGCTTGGAGATGGAGAGATAGGCAGAGAAGGACCATCTGAAGTTACACAAGGGCAAATGCAGGGTCCTGCACCTGGGAAAGAATAACCCCAGGCACTGAGACAGTTGGGGGCTGACCTGCTGGAAAGTGGCTCTGCAGAGAAGGACTTGAGGGTCCTGGTGGACAACAAACTGTCTATTAGCCAGCAGTGAGCCCTTGTGGCCAAGATGCCAATGAGATTCTGGGGTGCGCTAGGAAGAGCACTGCCAGCGAGTCGAGGGAAATGATCCTGCCCCTTGACTCAGCCCTGGTGAGGCACATCTGGAGTGCTGTGTCCAGTTCTGGGCTCCTCAGGACAAGAGAGACATAGAGCTCCTGGAGCGGGTCCAGTGGAGGCTGCAAAGAGGATGAAGGGACTGGAGCATCTCTCTTCCAAGCAAGGTTGAGGGAGCTGGGCCTGCTCAGCCTCAAGAAGAGGTGACTCACAGGAGACCTCACCAATGTACACGAGTCTCTGCAGAGAGGGCTCAGAGGCAGGACCAGGCTGAGCAATAGCACAAGAGGCAACGGGCAGAAACTGATGCCCAGGAAGTCCCTGAACATGAGGAAGAACATTACTGTGCAGGAGACCATGCACTGGAGTAGATTGCCCAGAGAGGGTGTGGAGCCTCCCTCACTAGAGATATTCTAGAACCGTCTGGATGCAATTCTGTGCCATGTGCTCTGGGATGAACCAGCTGGAGCAGGGAGGTTGGACTAGGTGACCTGTTGTGGCCTCTTCCAACCTTGTGCATTCCGTGACCCTGTGAATCCATCTACCTATCAAAAATAGTTTGCAAACAATCCTTATTATAAGGATACTTTTCATTTCCTTACTTTCTGTATTCACCTGTCCACTAAATGGCCATCAAAAGGAGAAAGTTAAGGACATGCTTTAGAGGTTCTAGTGTGATATTCTTTTAGCCATGAAAACCAATACAGCACATGTAAAGGTTACAGTAAAATCAGCTACTTGGGTAGCTTAGCAAGCTTGTCTTATTGGGAATATCTGCTAATCATGCTTATGGTTGTGGGAAGAAATGGCATCAAGCTCACTGTACAAATTATGATACCTTTGGGTTTTGCTTTTTTTTACAGGACCTGGGAGCTGCATTGAAAGATCATGAACATATTTAGTAATTCATCAGAGGGAAAATGCTCAGTATTAGTGTATATAGAAAATGTAGTAAAAACCTATCCTTTAAACAGATGATTACGTTGTTATTATTCCATTTAGGTTGCTAATACCAGAGATAGTTTGAGAATGCCTTCAAATGAAGAAATATGTGCAGTATTTTCTCCTGTGCTCAACCTGCTCGGTTGTTCCCTCCTCTGTGACCTTGATGCAATCTGTTAAACAGTACAAGCACTTCATGTGAGAACTCCACAATCTGTAATATGGACAATGTTTGGAGTACAAGGGGCAAGTGGCAGTAGACCTTTTCCTTTGATGGTACTTCACCAGTATCTTGCTGCATATGCTGATCTTCCCAGTATTTACCACCGGTGCACTCATGAAACACCAAGTCATCCTTTGTGCTCGGATTATAACAAAGCTTAAAGTTAATTGCCTATTACTTACAGAAGGCAGAAAAGAAACACCTCAAGATATATTCAAAACAGAACCTCGTGGCCAACTCTGCCTGGAGCTACTTTTGTCAGAGCAGCTGGAATTGTTTTACTTGTAGCTCATATAATCATCATTGTAATTGACTACTGCCTCTTCTGCAGAGAAGAAAAACATGATGGCCATTCAAATATCTAAAATAAAAAGGCCAGAAAAGCTATCATTATTCATGGACTGCAATTGAGTTTGCATCTTCTGCTACTTCTGATAACAGCTGTTGGAAGACACTGTGAAAACACAGCCCTTCTTATTTTGTAATTTGCACTATATTTTAACCCTGTGGTTTATGGTCAGTGAAACAAAGAGCTGCAAACCAAGCTATTCAACAAGCAAAGACTTGGTCCAATTACTCACCACATGGCAAACATTAACGACACAGGAGCTATTTAGTTTGCTGTGTTAGGTGAGTGATCTTACATGTAAAACTCTAACTTTCCACCTTCTAAGAAATTATGATCATCAGCACTGTAAAATAAAAAAGAAAGTCTTGGATACTCCTGCACAAAGTGTTTTCATGACACTAAGTGGAACTTAAGGAAAGTTGAACTACTTGACTCCTTTAACAATTGTCATATCCTTGTTATTATGACGCTACTATTATGAAGCTTGCTATGAAACAAGCTCAAGCAGAAGACAGAGTATGACTTGGCATGTGAGAATGCTGCAGGTTTGCCAAATGAAATCTAAAGTAGGATTTATTTAAAGAAAAATGAAAACCTACTTTCACTGGTAGTAAAAATGATGATTTTAAAGAATACAGTGGAATCTATCTGAAGGTAACTATTGTTAGATAGGGAAGTAACAGCAGTAGAGTAAGTTCTGGTGACTGTCTTTCCAAATGCAAAATCAACTGGCAGAATCAAGTTTCAGAATAGTTTTTAATATCTGAAAATATGTACACTATTTTGTCTTTACTCATTACATTTAGAACAATGAAGTTTTATTAAGATTTTTGTGAACTACTGTTTTTTGGTGAATTTGTCCCTTTTACTGTTGAATTCTGAAATATTTCAAGAAGTAGGAACACAAATTCTTTTTGTTTACATATTTAAAGCAATGAGTTATTGATCTAACAATGCTGATACATTGTTCTTGTAGGAACACTAAAATTGCTGTACTTGAGGGAAGGACATGCATATTTTTTTACCTCTTGCTTCCCTGCATTCACTGTATGCCCTGGAAAGTCTAGAGGTTGCCTTCTGAAGTAAGGTAAAGATAATTAAATCTTTGGGGATTCATTTTGAGGGAGGCTACATAGACATAGAAATCTGAAAAACTAGAATAATTTTTCATTGAAAATTTTTCCAGCATTGTCAACCCCTAGAGATCGTTCATAAGTACATACACCAGAAAATGAATTGTCAGCTTTTAAATAATTATAAAACTAAAGGAAAGCAAATCTGGTGTTTGCTTGCCTTTTAATGTTTAACTTTTCAGGGTATGTTTGCTTTTAGCTTTGATATAGATCTGTGAAGTTAATCTATTTTAAAATACATACTAATACACTTCCTACTAATAGGATCCTCAAATCCTATCCCATAAGGCTGTAGTGAGGAAAAAAAGTTACATTGTACTTCAAGGTAAAATTTCAGTAACTGCTGCATTACTGTACCATTCACTATATATTGACATGCACAACTTGTGACATTTAAATTTGAAAGCAGTGGCCGTGTGTACATGGTCTTACTTTTGCAGATCTAACAAGCAGATGAAAAAGGAGTAAAAAACTGCTTATTTAGCAGTGAGTTTAGATGAGCCAATGAGATCACTCTTTTTAACCTGAAGTACAAAAAAAAATGAGGAAGTATGAGCCCAACTACTTGCCAATTTCTTTTGTGGTCAGGCAGCAGATAAGCTGTTTTCAGCTTGGCCTTTATTTTAGCTTATTACAGTCGTCATAAGTACAGCACAGTTTGCACGGAGGCTGAAAACTAAAGCCAGCAAATAATGAGTTCCACTTTGAAATGAGCCCTGAATTTTAGGTATGATGGGGGAAAAAAGTTTCCTGCCTCGCAGTATAGCAGGAAGAATGGTATCCAGGAATGACTTGGGAAACAGAAGCTGCCTGAGGTTTGTGTGTAAGCTGAGCCCTGCGCGGAGGCTGCTGCTGCCTGGAGCCCCCAGCGCTGGCTCTGCCGCCCTGCGCAGCCACCGCGGGGCCGGGGGCCGGGCTGCTCGGCCGGGCCTTTCCGCCCGCTCCGGGGCCGCCTTGCTCGAGCGCTTGTTTAAACCAAGCGTTCAGTGAAGAAAACGTCACAGGATGTCAAAAACAACACAGGATGTCTGATCTGTACCTTCACAACTCCTGAACAGATCTTCTAGAAATGCACACATTTTGACATCACTGAGTTGCTATGTAAAAAATATGAAAATAAGCTATATAATACCATAGCTCCATAGTAGCAATGGAACCTAAAAATTATTTCAGACAAATGCTAGAAAATAAAACAACTTTTAATTATTAATATTTTTTTCACCATAAATACTTTGAAATCTTGCTACTTTTCTTATTTTACCCTGTTATTCCCAGTATTGAATCAGAGCAGGAGAGAGATTAGAAGAGTCCTGCTATAGGAGGTGGGGAAAGTCCAAGCTGACAGGTGGAAAAAAGTGTTGTCTGTGTGAAGACTGGAGTAACATGGCCTGTTCTTAGTATCACTTAACTGCATTGCAAATACAGGACCAGATTTAGAATAACCACAAACTGAAACCTGAATAGTGGTGGAAAGAGTCATCTCTACAGAATTTTGGTAACACAAGTTGAGTGATTGATGGAGTCTTTCTTCAGAGTGTCTTGTTCACAAGCACTTGTCCTGGCAAAAAACCCTAGGTCCTAGATATCAGGAAGCAGTTTGCAGTTTTCCCTTTCTATGGCTTCTTTGGGGTTGCAGCCCCAGGAGCAGATGGTCTTAAGTTCAGTCACTAATGCAGATTTATGTTGGCTGTTATAATAGTAGTAATTTTGGTATATTTTAAAGGCAGAATTTGTAGTTAAATTAAATTCCAGTTGATAAACTTTTAGATAATACCAGATTAAAAGTTTAATCATAATAAGATGATTATAGACCACAAGCTAAGGCAACCACAGATCTTCTCAAACAAATATGCTTATCATGTTATATTTAACAAGGCATTAAACAGTGCAGAATCATCAAATTCTTTTCTCCACTAGAGTTCCTCCTTATAAAAGTAAGAGGTTATGCCAGTGGAACCTTTGTCAAGTAGGCAAAAGCTAATGAGGGATGTAACTAATTTCTGACTTTCTCCTTATCCCTTATGAGAGCTCTAAAAAGTTCTCTTAAGCTACTTTTGCTTTTTATGTTTTAAATGCATAATGCAAAATACACTATTTTGTCCCTGCTCTTCCTCTGCATTTGTAAAATGGGGACATGGGTCCATTTTATAGTGGCAGAGAACCTCAAAGAGCAGCAGCAGCCAACCTGCTCACCCATAGTGAGTAACCACAGGCTAAAAGTGGCTAAGAACAGCATGCTGTGTAGAAAAGACACACAGAAACCAACTGTCCTTGTGGTGATCCTTCTCCCTTCAGTGGATGATGATTGGTTTTGCTCATTAATTTGTATATTCTCCACTGTTAATAGAGAAGATATCTTCTGATGATTTATACAGAGGATTTCAGAGCGGTGACAGCTGTTGGTGGTTATAATTTCAGAGAATGTATACAGAAACACCTTGGAGGGTATCTTCAAGGTTGCCTTCTGTGGTGGTGCATCCTCCCCCACTCCTTGGGCTGCACTGTCATCTCAGAAACACCTGTTAAGCCTTGGCCTTGGCGAACAGCACCTGGACTAAGCTCCTCTTGAGCTTATCAGAAACTCTGTCAGCTCCTGTTTTTCAAAGGCTAGCCTTGGAAAATTACTTTTCAGGCCTGAATAACAACTTGAGTGGAACAACATTTTTATTATCAAACTTTCAGAGAAAGTCACTGACCCTAATTATGGCCAGGATAGAAAACTACTACTATGACTAAAGCTAACTCTTCTGCAACCCTATAAACAGGGGTCCTAAGTGAGACCCTTTGAGCTCTCCTGGACCACAGCAGGCTGTGCCCAGCCTCTCCCTCAGAGTGGGACATGCTTGGAGCAGGTGAACTCTCAAGTTTGCTATACTTGGAGTACCTCTGCCAAACACTGCCAATGTACCAATGGACCACTCATTTGTGACACCTTCATGACAGATGTTCTACAGTCCTTCAAAGCTTTTCAACACTTTCCAGGAAGGTCTCAGGCAATGTGGTTCTGCCCACCTGTAGAGATAGGTTGGGATATTTTACACATGAGGATTGAAAACAGTGATTGGCCCTAAATAGAGATTACACAGCAGTTTAATAGGGCAGCAGATAAGTTCTCTTCCACAGGGGCTGACATCTGCCAGCAGTAACTACAATCATGTGATTAGTTTTCCAAATTTTAGATTTTTCAGGAGAAAGCTTGTTTTTACATGTATTTTTGCCTTTTAGTGTTCCTACTCAGAAGTAAAGCTGGCATCAAGTATGATGAATATTCTCTCTCAGTGTCTTCAACTCAAAAGGTGATAGGTTTAGGTGATACATCCTGTTTTCTGTATTTGCAAGCACAGTGAGTGGTCAGGTCTCTGACAGTGAAGCACTGTGCTTTTCAGTGCATTTTTCATTGATAGCAAAAATCCTGGAAATTGAGCTATGCCCTTGCAGATATCTGCTCAGCCTGGCTGCCTAGACCTAGAGCCTAGGACCATACAGACTTCATGGAATTTGCAGTGATGTAACAGTTTGAAATTCAGCTTGAGAAAAAAACTAAATACATTCCTCACTGAGTAAAGAGAAGTTGGACTTATATTATTACTTTCCAAAACAGATTCCCTCAGATGTTTCCAACAAAACTGGTTTGCACATTGCTGGAAAAAGATTTTGTGATCATATTTCGCTTGTATTGTTCTGCTTTGTCAGTGTGGTTCAGAATACAAAGGCTATTGTTTAAAAAAAACATGAATGTTAATTTGCATTCCATTGCTGGGTTATTACACAGAGTGCAGAAAGAAAAAACAAGCTCTGATTTTGAAAAAATTAAAAAGGGCATTGTTTCTTTTTCCCTTTCTTCTTCCTTGTGACTGGTTCTCCTTTATATTAATGTTTCTAGCCCACTGTCTCTATGCTCTTAGAGACAGTGAGTGTAGCACTTGTAGGCAAATGTAAGTATATCCACAGCTGTGTCTATAGAATAGAATACTTCAGCTGGGAGGGACCCACAACAGCCATCTAGTCCATCTGCATATAGATCACCTAGTAGAGCTATATAAATTAAAAAATTAATTCTATAATGATGTTTGTGAGCAGTGACACTTGCAATACACCAGCTCTTATACTAGGAGGTAATTGCAGTCTGAAAATTCATATCTGTACTATTCCAGAAGCCTCTGTGTGTAGTTTCACAAGTGGCAGAGACTCCACTTAGACCACACTGCTACATCCACCACCATCTATTGATTCTCAGCCCTGAGCCACACGTTCCAGCCACCTCCACAGCACTAGTTCTGGTGTTCACACAGCAGTGTGGAGAAATAACCTTACCAAAAGAGGATTGGTTTCCTCCTGAGCTGGTCTGACTCCACATGCAGCCTCACAAGCATTAAGGCTAAAATGAGGAGGGTGGGAGAACAGGACACAAGGAAGAGGAAAGACTAGGACTGTTGGTACCCTGATGACACTAATAAACCTTTATTAGCCACCCCCCACAGCCCCACCCACAGGCCTACAGGCTCTGTTTACATTCAATACCTATTTCTACCACAGCCAGACCTGTGCCTACTATGTGTAGGTCCTGTTAATCTTGGCATTGTGGACTGTTCTGGCCTCAGACTTATGCACTGACTTCCCAGCATGACCTTGGCTCTCTCCTGTCACCGTTGTCCTGCCTGGGGATCACAAGACTGGACCACTTCCTGACTTGACCTCAGCTCTGCTCTGGCATCACAGACAGGCAGGTGCCTGTCAGTCACAGGGCTGTGTCTGACCCTCCCCTGCAGACTGACCTCTCAGCCTGACCTTGGACCTGCCTCATTGTCATGAACTTGTTTGATGACCTGTTTTGACCCTGGCTACCACCCCTAGCCTGCCCTTACTTCAGGACAGGAGGAGGGTGTCTGGTGAGCCACGGGCTCTGCTTGCTGCCATCTACTTCCCTGTCCCTAGGGAGCAGCCAGGCTTGACAAGGACCAGGCACTGGCAGCAGTGTGGTCTCTGCCTGGCTCCTACTAGCTTAAATGAATGTCAAGGCTGTGTTAAGAGGTGGCAGACACAATGAAGGTGCTGCCAGTTCTTCCAGGAGCTGCTTCCCAAAAGAGACAGTCACGCCACTTAGGCACAGGTATTTGTTCCCCCCTCCTTTTCCCTGTGCCAGCACAAGTGTTTGCACAGCAAGGCAGTGAACCAGGACAAACAAAAATTATGCAATTTGTTCTTGAAGGATGGATTTAACCCTTTACCTGGATCAAGAATAAACACCTCATGTTGAGAAGAGTGGCTGACACAGCTTCAGCCTCAAGTGTTTGGGAAAACCTGGAAGATCACCAAGATTAGGGATTTTAGTGTGATCCCACCAGGTCTAGGGTCCCAGGAATTTGTGTGATTGGCCTAGGCCGAAGTGAGCAATTGTGTGTCTTCCTTTCTGTCTCTACCCAAACTATTAGGTAAGAAGGTGTTGCTGCAATTACATCCTGCAACTGGCAATGTAGATGGATCTGTGGCTGTTTAGACCTTTCTTATATAAGCAAACAAAGCAACAAAAATATTCATCTAGACCCAAAGGTCCTGGGCTCAGAGTTTACTTTCAGCTCATACTGAACAAGGAGAGAGGGTCAAAACAGAAGTGTTCTGTTCCTGACTCTGCCTATTCAGCTGTGTGAGGTTGAGCCCCTTTAGTACTCATTGGCTGTTTTGGGCTCTTCTACAGCTCAGCATTTTGATTGTTCTTTCCAAATGTCATCTTCTGTCAGAATCAGCATGGAAGTAATGTCATGACTGGTATATCTGAACCAGCAGTGTTCAGAAGACGTTAACTTATGGAATCCTTAAGGCACTAAGTGAAATCTCCAGGAAAAAGCTCCCACCATTGACCATACTGCTAGCATGGAAGACTGTGGTTAGCTGGAAATGGAGACTAAGCCTGTGCTTCAGTTGGTTTGCTTATGTATGTAGTGTTCAGCTCCTAAGTTACACTAATCTAATTTTTATGAAATGAGGAAGAAGGGAAAGTTTTCATACAAACTGATAGAGCCAGAGCTGCCTAGCAAATAAAAGGCATATTCAACATAAGCAGGTAAGAAACCTTTAAGAAGATTAATGAAAGGAGAAAATTATAATCACCAAGAATTTCTTCAGTATGTTGTAGAACAAAATACCTTTCATTAATTACTAGTTACTCCCTGTTGGATATTCATAAGAGAACATTTGATTTCTTCTGCTACTAATGATGACAAGTCTGTTAAGGACTTAATTAAAATTATTTGTTTGGGGACCAACAAGACACTTTTGCATAAAGATTGGGATATTCTAGAAACTGATAAAGTTTCAAAATGTATCAAATATCATGGACGTACTAGGAATCATTGAAAAGGCAGTCTAGAGAGCAGTAAAACCAAGCAGGCACATGAAACAAACTACCAGTGTTAAGTAAGTAGCAAATGATGAATGGTACAAGGGGTGGAAGAAAGGCTAAGGATTATTGCTGTCTGAAATAGAGTCCTTGACGCTTGGTAAAGATGCAACTTTGTTGTACCCCTTATTGTGAGCTACATTAAATCAGACTAAGATTAACGAGTGACAGATTAAGTGTTTTCCAGGACATTCAATAAGAAAAGGAAGCCAAAATAGCTTTTAAATGTTTGGGGTTTTGTTGGGTGTTTTTGGTTTTTTTTCCCCAAGAGCTGAAAATATTGAAGGAAATTGGAATAGTCTTTGGAGAGACATTTTATTATTTTAACTCTTTTGTCCTCCTTTCTATATCCAGCATGATATTTTAAAGAAAGTTGGTACAGTCATGCTGTCCTCTTCTTTGAAGTCATAATTGAGGTGAATAACGCAGATGACTTATTCAGGCCTCATGGCCATTATTTAACATAGTCTCCTGTTTTTAGATACGTACCTGAGTAAACCAATACAACTAGCAACAAACTCGGTGCTTATGAAGGATCTTGCAAAGGTACAGTGAAAATTTCAAATTGAAAGAACAAATGAAAGAAATTTACCTGCTGTCCAGCTGCAGCAACACTATTTCCTTGCTGGTGAACACTTCCTCAGAGCAAGTATGTCATGGTTTTAGGAGTTTTTTATGTTTGTGGCTGACATCCCACTTGCATTTGTCTGTCAACAACTCTTGGTTGGGATAACCCACTTGTGCATGTGGTGCTGGGTTCTATTCCTGAGTGAATCCCTTAACCTCTCTGTCTTTTTCTCTTTCCATCCATAAAATTAACATAATAATGCTAATTCATCACAGGCTATAGTTAGGCTCAATTAATGTTTGTAATGATCTCTGAGATTGTTGGATAAAACATGCTGTAAAAGTGTATTATTATTGTTAATAGAGCCTTTTGTACTTCAGCACTCTAACAAAGCACTACCATTGCTCACCAGCTCCTAACATTTCATTGAAACTCCTCAGGGCTTAATGGGATACAACTTTCTCTTAGTATGTCCATTTATCTTCCTGACTCATTCAAACCATCAGAACAGTTTCAGTTCTGCAAATGGAAGAGCTGAACTGTGGAGTTCAGCAGAGAGAGTTTGTGCAGAGAGAAATTGTGTAATTTTGTAAGTGATCTAGGACTGAAAGCTTTTTAAACAGGCCCTCATTTACACTGACCTCAGTTCTGGCTGAACTAGTTCAGACTGCAGAGAGCTGTGATTTTTAGAACAACTTCTTTTAAAATGAGGCACCTGTCTGGTCAGGACAATAAATAGCCATAGCTGTGGAAATGATGGCAGCAAAAGAGAGTGGGAGTAGACAAATCTCACTCTCTGCCATCAGAGGAAATTATCAGTAGTCTGGGGTTCATTGTTAATGCTCTATGGTTACACATACCAGGTTAACAGTTGGAAGACAAAGGCTTAGAACTCCCCTCCCATTTGTCAGGAGCAGAGGAAGAAATGAAGGAACAAGCTTCACAACTGGACTGGTTGGGAGAAATGGTTTCAGATCTTCTGGCCTCGAAGAGCAGCCCACGTTTAGCAGCATAATGGACAGCTCATCTTGAGCATGTGAGCCTGAAATGGATTTCTTGGTTGCATTGGTTCTACATTTGTAAGATTATTTGGAGCTGTGAGGCAGTCATCTGTACACATGGGTTTTAAGCAGTGAGATTACTCTGTTCTGTTATGTGACATTTTATTTTATCAAATGCTAAACAGCTTTTGTGGGATTTCAAGTATTTTCTCTTCTGCTGACATACTTCAGCTTCCTTCCCCTGCTTGTTCCGGTATTGCATTATTCACAAGTGATTTCTTACTATTTTTAATAATGAGAAATGTGTGTTGTTCTTATCTTGTTTGTTCTTTAAAATAGCTGGACAGTCCCAACTAAAGCTTTTATGGAAGAAAAAAACCCAAGCAATAATTGAGATCATATTCACAGATTGGTTCTTCCAAAAATCATATGATCCGAAGTATCTTTCATCATATGTTTATGAAAGAAATTTTTTTTGTGATTTGAAAATGTAAAATGAAAAATGGCTGAATAGATTTTATGTTGACTACTTCAAGAAACTTCCTTTTTTTCCAACCTAATTTATTGCCCTTCTTGACTACTGCCTAGTATTTCTAAGGATGATTCAGATAAAATTAATGTAATCTCTCTGCAGGATTTTATGTAACTCAGTGAAGCTTCTTTCCATTTCAAATCTTTGAGTCTGTTACTCTCTAAAAGAAAAGTTTGCCCCTTGAAACTGGAATAAATAAGTGATGTAAATATAGATGAGCTGCTCAACACAAGCATGTGCTGTTTTGTACAGAGAAAAATAAAATTGGTAAGGAAATAGTAAGTTTGATAAAAATACAATACCTACATTCACTAATCATGTGAATTAGCCAGGAGTGGTAAGAGACAGAAATTTGAAACCTTTGTCATAGTGTCTGGTAGCAGTTTAGAAAGCAAGTAGAGCCTTAGGAAGTAGAATTAGATGGAGAGACCATACTCATCAGTAATTAAAGCACTATTCAGAGAAAAACCAAGACAAAGCCACTTGTTATTGCTAATTACTGTGAGTGTCACATTATACAGAAATACAACCTGTAAAGGTCAGTGCAAATATCTGTAAAGGTATCATTTTCTTGAGATTCCATGGATGGTTCTACAGTTTTTAAAGACATTCTCTTTGCCATTTGTTTACAGTGTATCTCAGGTGTTCTATCCTTTAAGATTTTATAGTTTATAGAGTACTAGACTATAAGTGGCTGTTAGAAGCATTTCACAAAAACACATCCAGCACCTCAATGTATCACTTGCCTGTGATCCCTCAGTGTAGGAATTTCTTAATGCATATTCATAATACATTGATACAATGGAGTATCTGAAAATATTTCATAATATTCAGATACTTACTATTTTTCTAAATTCTCAGTACTTGCCTTTTATAAAAGCAATCGCCTTTAAATGCTGCTCTACCTTTAATTCAGCTGGAAAAATCCCCATCTAACAGGAACAGCAGGAGTCTAAACTTGCATCTTAGATCACTTAGATATTATTTTTGATGGCCTGTTTATATGAATGTGACAATTAAAAATGAAGGTGTGTAAATCATTCTCAGGAATAACAAAGAACAACTGTGTTCTCTCCCAGCAAATGGAAGACTTTGTAGCCATACAGAGACACAAAGAATTGTGGGAAAGTCTGGGAAAACTGTCAGCACTCAACTGACTTAGTCTGTTTCCTTGGGGTAATTTAAGCTACATTTGTACACAAAAGAAAGTCCAGGACATGTTGGGTGGATTAGGCATAAGGCTTTACTTTGGCTCTGGCAGGGCAAACTTTGGAGGTTCTACCATCAGTCCTTTTCTTTCCTCCCCTTGCCTTGTTTTCTACATCCCAACAACAATTAGTGGAGATTTCAGTACTGAAGAAGGCAGCTCCTTCGTGAAGAATGGAGCAGTAGGAGTTTGGATGGAAGGCATTTGAGCTGCAGGTTAATTACTGGGCTCAGGGGCTGGGTATATGGATGCTTTCCTGAGTGTGTTGGGTCAGAGAACTTTAGTTCATGATAAAAGGTGTGGGTTTTTCCTTTTCCAGAATAACTCTTAATTTCAAACTGAGTGCTCATCAACAATGTGTTTTATGCAATGGCACTAGTGGAATGAAGAAACAAGTATAATTGATGCAGCTAAATTCAGAGGCTGAAGGAGTCATTCCAAGATTAAAAGGCTTTCTAAAAGGCTGTAGCCAGTTCTGGAATGCCCTTTTAGAAACACCCACCCTGGATTCCCAGCTGTGCTTCATGTCCCCTTGTCATTGCTTTGCAGGGGTGATATCACCAAACAGATGACTACAGTTTCTTGAGGGTTGGGGCTGATTCTGTCCTTTGATTGCTCCTCGTTTATTTGACAAATAATAAAAAACAAAAGAAACAAAACTGTAAGTACTAAGGTGTGAATGAACCCAAGTGTATGTATGTTTGTTCATTCACTTATTAAACATGTTCACTACTATTAAGCAGAAGTCCCACATGCAGAATGTCTTCTATGTAGCTGAAGGCACAGTTTAGTCCCTTGGTCCAGATTGGGCCTGTGTCAACCAAAGACAGAAGTGAGGTGATCCATATCAAATTAATAGTGTTTGTCACTTTTTTCTCAGTCTCCTAGTCTTCCTCCAGATATTTACTGCTACAAGGCTGGTGCTTGACAGAGTTCTCTGACTGTCAGACTGCCCTTAGAATTTCTTTCTTAGGAAGTCAAGGTGTGGTGATACTTTGAGAAAAAAACTTCAAGTGAGTCTTCTTTTCCACACTCTGCCTCCTTTTGCTGGAGGGCTAGGACTTTTCCTCTAAAAAACCATATACCATGAGAGGGATGCTCAGTATAAAGTGATGTTGAAACTCTTCATTCCTTACCAGTTTTGATAAGCTAGAGTATGTAAGGAGAGATAAGTTGTTGTTGCACTCAAGTGGTGATAAATAAAGGAAGAGGAAGCATGTTTACAAGTAGGATGCTTGAAAGTGGGAAAGGCTGCAATACCAATGGCCTGTGAGATCCAGTGCGGATACTTGAAATAGGCTCACTTTAAGCTGATATAATACAGAACCAACACAAGCTTATAGCATGGGCAGAGATAGTCCTGACCCAGCAGAGGCAGGGAATTTTGAAGTAAGGAATCAAGTGAGACAGTGCCTTGGGACAGTAACAGTTTTGGTTCAAATCATGTTAGTCTTAAATCCAAGTTGCTGACTGAGAAGTAATATACAGTATTAATATATGTCAACCTTGAAAATTTTGACTTACTTTGTGCAACATACAAGTGCAATTTTTAAAATGTATTTATTTACTACGGCATGCATTGTGCAAATGTAGAAGGACTTAGAAACTGATTTCTGAGCTGAAATGCTGTTGGGTCTGAAGCAAAATCATTGCTAATCTAAGCCTGGAAAACTATTACTAAGCACTGAAAATGGCCCATTGGAGCAAGAGGTAGTCATAAAGGTTTAGACAAGCTCACTTCCCTGTTCACTCTGAGATGTTTATTCCTCTGCTGCATTCACTTCCAGCAGGTTTCTAATGTTTCCTAAATCACATAACCCAAATCACCTTGTGTCTGTCCCAGAGCACTACTTCCCTGGGATGAATGAGAATGCTGACTTCAAGAATGCAGGAACAGATATATTTATTGTGAAACTACACTGAAATTGGTCTTTTGCTGGAAATCATTGTCTTTAAACAAAACTACAACTTGCTTCTGAAATAATATCATACTTTAACGAACTGCTCCATATAGACCAAATCTTCCCTTCTTGAAATCTATAGGAGCTTTACCATGGTTTTAAACTAACATGACAATATTCATTTGACTAAGAAATGAGCATAAATAAACCTCAAAATTAATCTATATTTAATGTTCTTAAATTTGATATATGGTGACATCTATGTAATCAGACAGCTCATGCTTTAAAAAGCTCAAAACAAACAAAAAATTTAAATAAAGGCTTGCTAAAATCCAAACTTATTTCGTAATCATGTATTGGAATAGCAGTTGTTTTTGCTGGTCTGATCTGCCTTTCTGTTGGCTGGATTCCCTCTCTGTGACAGATGTGCTATTTATGGAAGGGGATTCTGAATATTTTAAAGCACTGACTGTTAGGAACATCTCATTCCCAGCCTTTAAAATGAAGGAGAACAAAATGCCAAATAACTTCCCAAAGAAAAACCTCCAAATTAAACAGATACCTATTTAATCATTAAAAAAGAAAGAAGAAGGGGGGAAAGAAAGCAAAATCAGATTGTCTATTTTTTTAAAAGAAGTGAAGATGTACGTACAGCAGCCTAGTTTTTGCTGTGCAACATTTTCTGATTTAATACAATACCTGGTATTAGTCTTCACTTTTAAAAAGAGATGCTCTTTTGGAGAAAAAAATTGAATCACCAGGTGCACAGGTTTTTAGGGAAATAACATGTGTTTGAAAATTTGGTTGCTTTCTTCCTCAGCCATATTGGCAGGTCAAAAGAAACCTAGTGCTTCTCTAGACAAATCTGGCCTCTCAAGGAGCTGTTTATTTCTGCAGTTGGTCAGAAACCATCTAGATTTACTTATACATATGGTAAACAATGGTTACCTAAAGAAATCTTTCAGTGAAATATTTTTAGAGCTAACATGTTAATCTTCACAGTTCTGTTCCCTGTGCTGGATGTCAGCTTGCGGCATTCGCAGGTAGAGAGATAAAGAGCTGAGAGAAGTCACTGACATAGTGAGGGGGGATTCTGCTCTCTAAATAGGTAGATCTTATGATTTGTTTTACCTTGCCTGATGGTTTAGCCTTATGGGAAGGTAATTCAGGTTATAGTAAACTGCAGCATGGTTCTCTCATGCTCCCTTTGGAGACAGAGTGACAATGAAAATAGCATCAGTTTTGCTTATTAGGCATTTTTTTTAAAAATTAGATTGGCATTTTTTAATGCTTTTCTCTTTGCATATTTTTCATTATACATGCAAAACATTTTTTTGTATTTTTAAGTTTTCAAGATTATAACCCTTTTTGACATTTACAAAAATCTAATTCCCACAATTACTCTTGCAGTCTCTGCAGAGGGTGATACCAATTTAACGTATGCGGCTGAACAACGTGCATGCTATTAATCTCAGAAGGTAACAGAAAGGCATTAAGTAGGTGATGTGAAATTTTTAATTATCTTTTTTTTTTCGCAGCTCTGGTTTTATATTTCAATTTTTTTTTTTTCTTAAAGACGACAGCACTTTAGTATCTGCATTGACCTCCATGATGTCAGAATGTCATTGTGCAACCGTAGCTAAGAAAAGCTGCCGAGAAAAAAAAAACAAAGGAGCTTTGCGTCTTCCAATAACATGAGATGTGCATATACAGTACGTAGCATTTTGGAATTTATACTGTGGTATTGAGTTGTTGCTTTCAGTTTGATTAGACAATCATTGTTTCGTTTTCCTGGCTTTGACAGTGAGTATGCTTGCACGCTGCTTAAGTCTTCTTAGTGTTATCTAGGTCAGTGTACTTAGGACAGCTTTTATGTTCTGTAAGTCTGACAGATACCATGCTTGACAGAGATCAGCAGCAAATTTTATTTGTTATATCTGAGGATAGAAAAATATCTTAAAACTGATCAGAATTGTATACCACATAGCACCTACTGTTTCTGCATTGCAGATATATTTAGCTCTAACACTGCCTGTGGTTAACAGGGTGTAGCGTAGACACAGACAGCTGATCATGCAGTCAGACCCGTTGCTCGTGTGGTTTGTCAATACTGCTCAGGATTTTGATGGACTGTAGAAGAGAGAAAACAGAAAGGAGAGAAAAAGGTTTTATTTGTCTGAACATTAGACCTTTAGCTATGCTATTTTTGCTATAATTGGCTTTTAATTTTGTTTTTTAATTCTGAAACTTAAAAATTGAGAAAGCACAGCAAATGCATCCAGGATTTAATATGTGCAACGTGAAATCTTTCTGCATCGAGAGGATGTTCCTGTAGTGGATGCAGCGTTTCTCCAATAAGCAAGAAGACTGTTTTGTTTTCCTCAGCAGGCGACTCAGCCATTGCACAAGCAGATTTTGATAAGAGTTGGAAATGCCTACTACTGTATCGTTGTAGAATTTGGAGTTTGCTAGCAGTGTTAGTGACTGGAGCTCATCTTGCATCACCAGTTGATGACAATTTTCTTTGTTCCCTCCCACCCAGTTGAACCAAGACTCTAGCTGATACGCAATGTCACTTACAACATTAATCAGATACTGCATTTAAGGTGAGCTGTCCCCTGCCTCCTCCCTTACCAGAGCTGTGCTGCAGTATGTATCTTACTCCTGCAAGCCTAAAATGGCAGGCAGGATTAACGTTGCTTATGCTGTGTGCATGCTGTGTATTGAATTCATTATACTGTTCCTAGTATCTCAAATGTGAGTATGTAAATGGTCTGTGTGCCATGTCATGCAGTAGTAAAGACTGGTTTGTGCTTCATTACAGGCTTAGATATTTGAGCATCACCTTAAGAATTCTTTTTTCATTTGCAATGTGGTGAGCTGTTAGCTTGTCATCACATTCAAGCTACATTATTAGCCCTTGGAAAGGGGAAAAAAAAGCAAACTGTGCTTCCAGATGGTGTCACCCTTTTTCTTCTTGCATTTACTGTAGTTTAAATAATGTATATTGTATTGTTAATTAATGGGAATATCGAATTAAAGCACTTGAAACTTACATATTTATTATGCAGGTAGGAGGCACGTCGAATCTATTTTTAACTCTTACGCAGTCCACGTTGTGCAATGGGCTTTGGTTGTCGAGTTTATATTTTCAGCTGTGATATCAATAGGTTGATTTTCAGTAAATGTGACAAGTGGCCTTTGCAGTGGTCAGCTTCAAGCTTTGAACCCTTTGAGGAGGAGAAAAAAAAAAGTCAACCTTGTTTTGCAGTTTCAGAAAACCTTGGATGAGGACATTTTTTTTCCCCACTCCTGCTTTCCCTGTTGATAAACTCAGTTCTCCTGCTCACGGTCTATTCAAGCTGCTTCCCATCTGAATTTTGAGAACTGCTTCTAAAAAATTATCAAGAAGACCAAGAACAGAACTCATCTCCATCGCTCTATGTAAAAATGGCTGGGTGCATTGCCATGTTAACACTGCTCTAAGTGGTACATGCAGGTAGGTTGAGATTTGCATGTTTTACTGTTTTTTTTTGGTCAGTGTTGCAAGAACATGAAATGGGCTTTGGAATGTGGCTTTCAGTTTAAAAATGTACTAAACTGTTAATGAAAACAACCCATATTAAATGGTTGGCTTCACATATTGGCATGGCAATTGCTTTTATCTTTTTTTTTAAATCTATTGTGAAAGTGGAGCAATCATGTCTGTTAAAATAATCATATGTACTAAGGGCGTGGCAACGCTTATGCAACAAAAGAATTTTTGAAAATCCTATTGATTCCATTATATTTTAAAGCTGACTATATGCATTACTAAGCTTCCAGGTAAGAAGCAGAAATAAAAATTGAGGGAGATTACAAAAAACAAAAATATTTAAATTCTGTCGTAAGCGGTTTTGTGTTTTGTGCGAAATATTAAATAAAGAATAATATGCTTTGATGCTTATATTTTCAGTATTGGCTACAAACATAAAACTGCAGTATTTCTTGTTATTTATAGGTAGGAGAATTTTTAAGAGATTGATATAGATGGCCCTGTCAGCTTAAACTGAGTATCAGTTCACTGAAATGTGTTTTACTTCACACAAAAAAAATTATGAAATAAAAACTTAACAGCCTTAATTACAAAAACCTGAATTTGAGCCTAAAGAACAACAATAATTATGAGTACTGTATTACTTACACCAACTTTTATAATATATTTGTTTCAGAATAATACTGGGCCAGAACCAGTTTCCTTGGCAACCAAATTCTTTAAAAAGGTTCAGTGGTAGAGATGTAGGAAGATGTTATTCTCTTTAATAGCAATATCACAATGCAAATGGAAATGTCGCAGTTGTTTCCTCTTAGTTCTAACTGAGAATGTGATCTCACTTTATGTTTCCATGCGGCTATCAGTTCTTAAACGATGCCATGTTTATAAAGCTGTACACACAAAAACCTGCTTTATTCCTGGTTTGCATTGGTTATTCCCAGAAACGTACCCTGGTTTCTTTTTTAATTTAGACCAGTCTTGCATGTAGGTCAAGGTTTGTACTTTGTGTATATAAAGTAATAGTTTTATTATCACAAGTATAAAAATATCACTAAAACATTTAGCAGCTGACAAATGTAGAGAATCAGGAGTATGTTTAAACCTTCCTTCACCTTTGCTGAATTCAGCCAAAGTAATGCCAAAAAACCTTTCTCTAAATAGTGGACCCATTCTGAAGTTCAGGTAAAGAACTGTGTTTAAACATATTGCAACAGAACTCCTGTCAGACCTTAAACAAGCCTTTAGAGAATAAGCTCAATTGTGGTCTGCGGTAATCTGAAGACCTTATAGATTTTGCAAAATTTATGCATGATAATTCTTTATTTCTGTTTTTAGATAATATTTTTTACAGTGCCAGTAAAGCTAAATATTATGTATACCACAGGTAACTGCCTATACAGATCACATGTTACTGAATGTCTCCATTGAGCTTCTAATGTAGTGTATCTCCTCATCGATCCCCTTTGTACGTGACTTGAGAAATTCTCACTACTGCAATGAGACTTTTGCAGCAGGGAAGCCATTTTCCTTTCATGTCCTTGACTTTAAAATGACTGAGTATATTATGTGTGGAAGAAGACTCAGCACTGAAAGTGAATGCAGAGGAGGTATTTAGAAGCACAGCCCATTATCAATAATAGCCTTGACAGTATGAGTAATATTAAACTAATTCTCATTTACTTCTAAATATGCCAGTTCAGGGCATTCCAAATGAACAGAGTATAACTGTTCAGGAATATGACTTGTCATGTGTCAGAATAGGTAAAGCCTTAATGATGAAAAAAAAATCATTTGATTAATAATTATAAGATTAATTTAATGCAGTGCAGTATTCCTCTGTTCCACCTAAAGAAGCAGAACTGAAAACATAACAGACAGCATCTCTCAAGTGACGTATTAAAGCCTGCACTTTTTGTAATTTGATTTCTCTCCAGTAGCTTGCTTCTGCTGATTATTTTCCTGTCTAAAATGTTAATATGGAGGGCACCATTAAATGTAGTAAGAAAGTACATTTCTTTATTTTGTGTGTGGTTATTTTTAAAGGAAATGCTGAGCAAATGCTACGTTGAATCTATTTACTGCCTCTGATACTTATCTTTAGAAAAGATGGGGCACTTAGCAGTAAACAGTTTTTATTATATCTTTGTGTTTAAATGTACCCACTCAAGACATTTTTTAAAAGTAGCTCCATTACATGAGCACATTTACCTATGGTTGTTTTAAATCCAATTGCAAATTTGCTCTTTGTTAAGGGGTGCAAGTCCTCT
>VZTR01008867.1:98231-112439 GCA_013400775.1 Chaetops frenatus
GGAGGGGACGCCCTGGCGCCGGGGCGAGCCCACCCGCGGCGGGAAGGGCCGGTGGTGGTGGGAACAGAGCAGCCACGGAGCGCCCAGGCATGGGCTCGTCCTGCGTTTCCGAGCGAGGCACTGCCGAGGCCGCACGGGCTGTTCCGTCCCGTGGGAGAGGCCATGAGTCGAGATGCTAATAGTGGGAAAGGGTCCCAGCTCTGAAAGAATGGTTCGTCGCGGGCCGTCGGAGGTCTGTTAACACTGACATACTTTACTCTTAGGCTAAATTCCATCACCCTATCCCAGCCCAACCCAACACCCCCCCCGCCCCCCTCGCTGTCTGAATTAAAAGAGGAAAGCGCGAGACTGAAAAAAGAAAAAACATTTAAAGTCTGTAATACTGTTCTATAGCAACAGGGAAGGGTGTGAGCAGCGAGAGTCCAGAGAGAAAATCTCTCAATGCAGTTGAAGAATTAACGTGTAGCTCTGTAGAGTGAGCACTAAGCTACACGCTCCTGCGAGCTATTGAAAGTCATTAGACATCATTAACGTCATTAGCCACCATGAACACGGCCCTGCATGCCCGAGGCTGCAGGGAGCCTGCAGCACCCTGATCGCGGCAGCCCTGCTGCCGACACTGGACGGGTGAAATGATGCCATAGAAAACTGGGCGGTCACCGTAGCAGTGATGGTTGGACAGTAGGTTTTCAGGTAAGCAAGGATCAGAGCTGGGGGGATGTGTTGTGGGCGGGGGTGTTTACTTGTTTGGGGGTTTTTGTTTGTTAGTGATGCTCGACTCCATTTCGGCTCTAGAACAAAACCAGCATCTTTTAGAGACTTAGATACAGGTGAATGTTCCTCCTCAGCTGGGGAAGCCGGCTGAAAACACGTTCCAGGCAAGACTTCAGGGTACCTTTACAGAGTGGGGTGACACTCACCAGAAGGAAGGGATGGAATGAACATACTTCTGTAGTGTCCTGTTGGTTAGTACCAGAATATATTAGCACTTCAAAATCCCAGTGGAAATCTATGGAGTAAGAAAACAGGGAGAATTCTTACTACAGTTCATCATTTATCTTGCAGGTTTTGATTTTGCCTAGGTGCTAGCAACTGCCCGTAATGCTTTGGAGTTTTTTGTTACGCCACTAGCTTGTCTTTCAAATTTAGCTGACTGAAGTGGAATAAAGTAATCTCATATGTAATGGGGTACACTTACCTGGCAGTGGCTTTCAAAAGATTAGCAGGAATTAAAGGAATATTCGTAGATTTTAATAGCTCTCTTTGGTAGTAAAAAATTTGTATTTCGTATTCATGTGCCACTAAAGCTTCTTGTGACTTCTTTGTTGACTTCAAAGTAATGTTAATATAAAAATTATCAGTAGCTTCTACTCTCAGCTGTGTCCGCATAGAGCTGGTTTCTCTGTTTATAATTAGCAGTGTCATCTGTGAGGCATAAGTAGTCAAATTTGTGTTTGGATGCATCAGTCTCTGATCTTGACATTAACTTTTAATATTACTTATTTTCATTTGTGACTGTTGTCCTGGAGTGGTGTTCTGCTGATGTCAGAAAAGGTACTGTTATAATTTAATAAACCTACTGACCATTACACTCAAGTTTCAGATGAATATTTAAATCTTATTTTTCCAAGTGATTCAACAGTTTATAATGACAGGTTAAGTCTGTTACTGTTTTTGCAGAAAATCTGCAAATAGCACTGTAACTCCCAATCAAAAATTTTGCTGTTCTGAACCTGAAGTTATTAATAGGTGTAACAAAGACCATTAGATAGTGCTACAAAGGTACTGTTCTGATTCCTAAGAAATTATTTGTGTCTGGATTGAGAGTAAAAAGTATGAAATTAACAGATGGTTTTGTGTCAGAAAAAGAGGGATTAGTTGACTGAGGAGTTTTGTTGTCCCTTAATGGGTCAAATAGTATTTATATATATCTTTTAGGCAAAATTTAGAAAAAAACCTAAAATTTCTTCCATAACTCTGTAATAAAAATCATACAGAAGAGTAGTTACATTTTGAATGGACTTTACAGTGTTTTAATGAAAAATATTTAATCATAACACATCTGAAAAGTTTGATCTCTGTTTATCTTGGTTCTTGGTAGTGCTCCCTTGGAAAGGGAAGAGCAGATACTAATTTTATAGTATGAAATGCAAATAGAATGTAAAATATTCCTAAAATACTTCATTTACGTGTGTTAGGTAGGACATTTTGATTTTATAGCATTTCAGACATGTTTTTACAAATGCGAGAAGCAAGACAGGTGAAATAGAAGGCAGTAGAGAATCTTTACAGACATGAATAAATTGACTTTTTGAGGTATGTGTAGGTTGAGATGAAGAAGCAAAAAATGTTGGCTCTGAAAAATTATTTGCTCTGGAATTTTTCTGTATATTTTTTTCAATGAGATACCTAGTTTATAGTTTAGCACACAGAAAAAAAACTTAAATCACCAAATAGCAAATAATAATTTCTACAATGTTGACACAAGGAATCTAGTTTAGTATTTTACTGAGCATACCAAATTATCCAGGACTGCAAAAGCTGGCAATCTATGTATATGGCAAGCAGAAATCTAAAATATTCACTTTTTTCCTTAAGAGGATAAATTTTGAAATAATTACTTGAATAATAAGACTTATATTAACCCACTTGGGTTTGTATGCCTCTCAGCATGGCAGTAGCAGTCCAATGCACTTAGCAAACAGTCTGTCAGATGATGTGTCTTTGAACTAAAACCAGCTGTCTCCAATAAAGAAACAGAAAAAACACAGGCAAGTTCCTGTGGGGCAGTTCACTGGGAGGTAGAGTTGACATCATTTATTTCCTATACTCAGGAAATAACCCTATCAATAGCTCCTGTTGTGAAATGTTTTTGATGTCTGACAGTTGGTTTCTAATACCATATCACATGAGCAAGTCAGATGTAATCTCAGACATTGTCAATGAGAAAAAGGAATCAATTATGGAATAGTGGCTGCGTGCTGGAAGAAAAGTATTGTTAGTATGCTTTCTGTGGACTCGATATGCCAGAAACTATCTACAGCTACATCTGGGTTTTCAAATACCCAGCACAAAGCAGATAACTGTATCTGACCACTGTGAACTTCAGGTTGCCATTCCAAATGAGTAAATATCCCTTATTTAAGCCAAATTAGTGTCATAAACAAACCCATCATAAACTATGATTTTAAGATTTCAAGGCACAAAACATTGCATGCACGTTTACAGCTGCTGAGAGTGATCAAATAATAAAAATAATATTTGTGTACATTTCTATCACTGTTGTACTGATGAATTCATTTCTAGACATCCATGGCATATCATGGGAAACATCAGAGGTATTTTTTGTGAATCACAGTTTTGTTCTGAATTCTGTGCATTAAAAATTCTCGGCCATCAAAGTCAATTAGAAATTTTGACTATTTGCATAGACAAAACCTTTCTGGATAGAAGCAGTGGCCGTGCAAGGTAAAAATTTTGCTTCCGTGCTTCATCTGTAATGTACCAAATTACAGTCTTGTTCATAGTATGTTCGGTTTGTCTTCACAGTAAGGTTGTTACTACTTTTGATGTAATTTGATTTGCAGGGAAGTAGTTTGTGCATTTGTAATAAAAGTGTCCTACGTGTAATTAGATGAGTTAGAGCAGGGGTTGTATGGCTTGTATTACTTAACTTCATGATAAAGACCGTGTTTTCCAGAACAGATTACTTCCCAATATTTTGGGTGAATGAGCCAATGTGTTCTAAATGGCCTCTGCTGTGTGCTTAGTGAATATGGTTTGACCCATATTTTGACAGTCAGGTCAAATCCATCTTATATATTGGCATTCTTAACATACAGTATTTGAGGGTAAAGGTCATCAGAAAATTTTTAAAGCTGAAAACTAAAGTTTGGAGCAGCAGATGGAGTGTTTAGAAGATAAATCCTAACTTGGAGTGTTGTAGTATTTTAGCCCGTCTTACAAAGAATCTGTCACTAATATTCTTTCAGGTGCATTTTGCTTCCACAAGTGTAAAGAAAAGGGTCTGTAAGAAGCGTGATCTTTTTACTGTAGTGATTGGTAAGGGCCACTAGCACAACTATTTCTTCACGACTTGAAGTCAGAAATGGACAGTAGTAGTTGAAAACACTACTCCAGACATGGGGGAAAAAAGGAACAAACCTCATTAAGTGGTACAGATCTGAATTTGAAAAAGCCATCTGGTGAAGACAGATTTTCACCAGATACAAAATGCAGTTGGCAAAAATTGTCAAAATTCAAATTCAGCTGGCAAATTAATCAATTTTTTTCCAGAATATTTTTCATTCATATTTTGCATACTTTATCTCAACGGAATGGACCAGTATATTTGTATAGTAACAGCCTGGCTACTCTAAATAGTTTTTGTCAGCATTAAACCTCATTATTATCTATTAGTAGTTATTTAATGGTACTTATTGCAATTAAATCTTACTATTTGAAAGAAATTAAGAACACACTAATTAAAAAGTGTGAACACTAAATCCAAACTACAACTGAAGAAAAAAATTATCTTATTTTCTACGTGTTATTCCATTATTTTCTACTTGTTTTACTCACAACTATTCAGTAATTTTAAAATAGTGTAAATTATTAAGTGAATTTAATTACTGTTCAAATAAAAATTCTGTTCACATAAACAGTGTTATAGATACTTCACTGTTGTCTACCAAATTGTGTTCCTTGTGCATTCATTTGCTTATCAAGCCTTATCCTGACACTGAGACTTTCCTGCTGTGATTTAAATATGAGCTTAGTAAGGAGGTCAAATGCAGTTGTGTTGTGAAGTCGGTGTCTGACAAACAGCCCAGAAAGCAAAGTCCTTGCTCTGCACAGAACCACAGCAACCCAGCCTTCCCCTTCGGGTGTGCCAGGTCCCTCCGTGGCATGCTGGGGAATTCCATCCAGGCTTCAGGGAGTCCTTTGGGGTGACCCTGAGCAGCTGCACCCGCTGGCACAGCAAAAGCGTCGGCTGCATTCCCAGTGAAAGGCACAGGATGGACAGCAGGTCCGCGCCGGGTGGGAGTGGGAGGGATCCTCTGCCTCCTGCTGAGCAGCTACTGGCGCTCCTGCTTCCTCCTTGATCTGGACAGACATTTCCTGCAGTAGTGTTGGCACCAGAGAATATAAGATGACGTAAACCTGAAATATTATGACAAAATTTTACTCATTCTTAAACTTTAAAAGTTAATAAACTAAAAAATATATGTAAAATCATATAGACTATAAACTTAATCTGTTACTGAAATGGATGAAAAATGCCTTCTAAATATATTTACTTCTTTTCTCTTGTAGATGACAGTCATGTCCCATTCAAAGGATCTCAAAGATGACTTCCACAGTGACACTGTCCTTTCCATTTTAAATGAACAGCGCATTCGGGGTATTTTATGTGATGTCACCATAATCGTGGAAGACACCAAATTTAAAGCCCATAGTAATGTGCTGGCAGCTTCTAGCCTTTACTTTAAAAACATTTTTTGGAGTCGCACTATCTGTATTTCAGGTCACGTACTGGAGTTAGATGATCTCAAAGCTGAAGTGTTTACAGAGATACTGAATTACATCTACAGTTCCACAGTAGTTGTTAAGAGGCAGGAGACTGTAACGGACCTTGCAGCTGCAGGGAAAAAACTGGGAATATCATTTCTAGAAGATCTTACAGATGTAAATTTTTCAAGTTCCCCCTGCCCCTATGCATACTGTGTCAATGAAAAAGGGACTGTCAAAGAGGAAAAACATGAAAAGCGACATGAAGATTCTGCTGTGACAAATGGACCACGAATTACAAATGCATTCTCAATTTTTGAAACAGAAAACAATTTGTTTTCTCCCCTTGATTTAAGAGCCAGCTTTAAAAAGGTATCTGAGACAATACAAGCACCCAATGTCAGCCTCGACAGAAGCGATGTGTGCAAAGATGCTGAGCCAGCCAGTACCTTGGCTGAACACTCCTATGCAGTTTCCTCTGGGGGAGATACTTCACAAGGAGCACCTTTTGTTGAACAGGACAGCAGCCCTTCATACCAGGTGAGTGAGGACCGCTATGAAAATCTCCAAGCCACCCCAGTCATTCAGCAGGGAAAACAAGCAGGTAGTACTCCTAAGTCAGCCTTTAAGCCCCAGGGTACTGGTTTAGCTGTAGCAAAAGTACCAGCCTCTACAGTAACCACTGCAGAAGCCCAGCACGAAGCAGTTACTGATCAGACAGTTACTTCCTATCCAAAATCTCAAAATAAAGCAGGAGATTTGCATGCATCCAGAGAAGAGGAAAACACTTCTGCTAATGTCTCTACATCTGGGGCGACTGTCACTCCACCTGTTTACAGTTGTAACTGTTGTGCGAAATCATTCAATGACCGGGTGTTACTCACTGCTCACCTTCAGCTCCATTCAGAGCATCAGGAAACTTTCATATGCAAATACTGCAGCAAACAATTTGCAAGTCTAAATATACTGGAAAGTCATGAACAAGTCTGCATGAGATCAAATAACTTACCGGCTCACAATGGAAATGAACAAAATTTTGCAGATAACTGTACTGCTACAGAGGGACAGAATGGAAGCTCATATGCAAACACAGAGCCTCTGTTGTCTGAAAACAGCATCACTGATTGTTCTAATGCAAACTGCACTTTACCAGAAACGGATCATTTGGTGAAAGTCGTTGATGGACAGATATTATACACTTGCGTCGTTTGCAAGCGTAGTTATGTCACCTTGTCCAGCCTTCGAAGACATGCAAATGTGCATTCCTGGAGAAGAACATACCCTTGTCACTACTGCAGTAAAGTCTTCGCGTTAGCTGAGTACCGCACCAGACATGAGATCTGGCACACTGGAGAGAGGCGATACCAGTGCATTTTCTGTCTGGAGACCTTCATGACTTACTATATACTGAAAAATCACCAGAAGTCTTTCCATGCAATTGACCATCGCCTCTCAGTAAATAAAAAGACGGCCAATGGGGGTTTAAAACCAAGTATGTACCCATACAAACTGTATCGACTCTTACCTATGAAATGCAGGCGACTGCCTTACAAATCCTACCGAAATTCTTCCTATGAAAATATTCCAACAAGTACCCAGGCTAATGAAACTGCTTCTACTAACTGTTTCATTCCAAGTTCTCTTAGCTCTGAACTACCACGGCTGAATTTTCAACATAGTATAATGTCGAACAACAGAACTCTGGCCTTGGATACACCTTCATGTCATGATACAGCATCTTCCACAAATACTCAGAATTCTTCCTCCTGGGGAGTAGGTATCTTAAATTCTGACCTGCAGAGGGACTTTTTCCCAGCTGAAAAAAGAGTTTCCACTGCTGCAAATGAATCTGGTTTGCAGGAGTGTGATTCCTTGGTTGTGTCTTTAACTAACACGAATGAAAATTCGACCTCTGTCATCAGTTACAGCAGTTCTGCACCCTCTGTTATAATGCACAGTAGCAGAGTTTCATCAGTAATAATGCACAGTAAAACAGTCACTTCCATAGGAAATAGTAAGACAGAATCTTCAAATAACCTACCCAGTCAGTCAGTAAGTGATGACTGTAAGTATGGGTCAGATAATTACGGGAAGTGCATTACAAAATCAAAAACTACTAAGGAGAAAAAGAAAACACTGCTGTACAGTAGAGCAGAAGCAACTGAGGATACGCAGCACATGACAGGATCTGGAGGTTCATGTAGCAAAACTACGAATACTGTCCAAGAATCCAGTAAAACTGAAACATACATTGCAAAGCCTGCCTTACCAGGAACATCTGCTGACAGCAATGTCGCGCCTCTCTGTCAGATAACAGTAAAAATCGGTAATGAAGCCATTGTAAAAAGACATATATTAGGATCTAAGCTGTTTTGTAAAAGGGGCCGAAAATCCAAACACGAGTCCAAACAGGACAATCTCATTGAAGAACCAGAAATGGAGGTAAAAGAAAAAAGCCCATCTAGACTCTACAGCTCAGAATGCCTGGAGCTGACAGAAATGTGTGATGATGTTAGTGACCAGGACTCCAGTGATAAACCCTGGAGACCTTATTATAATTACAAACCAAAAAAGAAATCCAAGCAGCTAAGAAAAATGAAAAAGACCGAGTGGAGGAAAAAGCACAGAAGCAAGAACACCGGTATGGAAAGCCACAACACATGTGGTCGAGAGTATGCGCTCAGGAATGCTCCCGAGGAAAAGTTGGTCAGCCAGGAGGAAAACACAGAAATGCCTAATCTTCATTGTGAGCTCTGTGAAAGAGACCAGTCTTCCACAGCAGAAGCTCAAGAACATGTACACTGGCATGTAGCTGCTTCAAAGCCTTACACTTGTGAGTTATGCCAAAAACAATTTCAAAGTCCATCCACTTTAAAAATGCATATGAGGTGTCATACTGGGGAAAAGCCCTACACTTGCAAAACCTGTGGTAAATGTTTCTCAGTTCCTGGAAATCTACAGAAACATGAACGTATTCACCTGGGTGTCAAAGATTTTGTCTGCCAATACTGTAATAAGGCATTCACTTTAAATGAAACTCTCAAAATACATGAAAGAATTCATACCGGAGAAAAACGCTACCACTGTCAGTTCTGCTTTCAGAGCTTCTTGTATCTTTCTACCAAAAGGAACCATGAGCAAAGGCATGTACGTGAACATAATGGAAAAGGATATGCTTGCTTTCAGTGCCCCAAAATTTGCAAGACTGCAGCTGCTCTGGGAATGCACCAGAAGAAACATCTATTCAAAAGGCCAGGCACACAAGATAGAAAAGAACAGTTTTGCAAGGAAAGCACTAAACTTTTGGAAAATCCACATTTCCTTGGCTCAGAAGGAAGTGAAGTGAAAAATACACAAAATGTAACTCCAGAAGTTATACTCTGAGTGACAATTGTGCAAAAGAAAAGAAAAATCCAAAACTATATACTGGAGAAGATAAAGATGTATTGAATGGGGAAACGTATCAGTAAGGTCAAATTTCTTCATCTAAATATGTGTTAATATATGCAAAAGAAAGAAAAGTAACACAGAAAACTAGTATTTGCAATAATAGAAATTTAATTTGGGAGACCCAAAATACTTTTGCCACAACAGACTCTTAACATAGAGAGAAAGAAAAATGACCAACCTAAACCATTCTACTTAACATTACAAGAAACTAGTCACTGAACTATTTTACAGTTCTGGTTTTGAGTCAGAATCGTTTGAAGGAAAAGAAGTAAGTAGGTTCACGTTGTATTCTGTAGAAGGAATTTTTGCTGCAGAAACCATATATTGGGTTTTTCTTAACAAAATTAATGTGTTTATAAAGGAAATAATTGTAATCTCATGTATTCTAAAGTGAAGGTGGGAAGTGTTTCATGGGCTTGAGTGTGCTGAAGTACATTTGAGTTCTGCTATGCTTTTCTGTAACTCAGCCTTTACAAAACATATTCAGGAGTTTAAACTATCTTTTCCTTTACATATTCAGTTTTGTAGTTACCATAAAAACTGTTAAGTCTGAGTGCTGGTGTGAGAAGTAATCCAGATTTATATATCTCTGAGACATTTAATAAAGGTTCAGTGGAACCCTCTACAGCCAGTCTTCCAAACTGCATAAATCCCCATGTCAGTGGCCTAGTGAGCTCTTCAGGTGCATTGGTCTAAAGAAAATTGTTCTCATTAAAAAGAAATCCTGTATAGAGATGTCTACCTTCTGGTGGGTGTGCAACTCTTGTCTTCTAGAAATACAGTTCTTCTTAACAGAAGGACATAGACAATTTTCTTCCTCATTCTGGAATAATGCCTGGATACAAACAGTAGAGTAACTCCCCGTAAATACTTTGATTTTGAGAGGAGTAGGTAAATAAGACTCCTGCTTCCATCTATATCCCTGAAGCTATCCCTGTGTATAAACAAGTATAGGGCCAGTTTATGGGGTTCCCTGTCATCTCCATGCCTTAAATGCAACATTCAGCCTTCAGATGTTCCTTCTCAGTGAACCCACCAACCATTCTGTGGCCACAGCAGAGAGGGGCTGGGAGCGGGCTGCTGGAGGAAGGAGTGTCAGCCTTCCTGCCTCCCTCATCCTGCCACGCCGAAGGGTTGTGGTGAGCCCTGCAGCTGTACAGTTCACTCAGAACTGGGAGAATTGGCTTCTGAAAGACAGCACCAAAATATTCCAGTTAATATTGTTTTGTGGAAGTGTGATTCATTTCAACTGAGATGCTTAAAAAAGTCCAAGCAGGTATGTCTGCAAGTTGCATTTTATATGATAGGGCTCTGTTGTACCATATCTGCATTTCCAGTAGTCATATACGTTCATCCCTGTAAAGCGGTAAAAAATTGAGTCACAACAAGGGTTAGTGGTTCTTGACTTCACTCTCCGTTATGGTTCACAATTTGTTACTTAACTTTGTCTTTCTGAATATTTTAAAAGAAACTATAGCTTGGGTACAATAAAACAACAATTGAAATGATAATACAGTATTGATTGAAGTAATAATACAGTCCACTTACTTAAGTTTCTGTCACTGGTAAATGCTATGAACACCGTGAGAAATTCTGGTTTCATGGCAGCTTTGGTTCCATTTAAATAAGGATAATAGAATAATAAACACAGGAAAGTATAATGGTGTGTCAAAGAAAGTACACAAAGATATCTTCTAAGTGGACTTGTATGGTGATAAATATAGACCAAAGCAAATAAGGTAGAATATTTATAAATACAAAGATAATTTTACAAATATTTTATATAACTGTATAGTTCATAAGAAGAATATTGTTAGCTTGTGTTAGGTTTGGGGGGGTTTGTATATTTTGATAAAAACACAACAACTTTGTAACTCTGTATATTCTCTACAGTTTATAGCAAAGCAGTTTTAAGATGGCAATGTCATGTTTATAGTTCAATTGTGGCACTTTTACTACAAGTAACATGTTGCAGTAATGAATCGAGTATTAATGACCAAATTAGAATTAAAGTAAGTGTAAGAGAAGGTAAATACTATACGTTGTCAAAGTCTGTAATTTGCTACATAATCGCATCTGTATTTTTGTTTAGAAGAAAATATTAAATGCAGATGTTAAGGATTGATAGAGTCTAATTTTATTTTTAGAAAGAGTGATTATAACTCTGTTTTTGCTTAATTAAATAACATATTCCTATTTTTCTCTAAGTCTCTCCATTTTTTAAATTGTTTTAATACTTATATAATCTATATGATCCATAGATACATATCTTCTAGTAGTTATTTCATTGGAAGATTACACAGTTACCAAGTAGTCTCTTCATTAAAGTCAGAACAGTCAATTGAAAACATGCCAGAGCTCAAGGGAAGTAATGGTATCTCCTGGCATCGTACAGGGTGAATGCAGTATAGAACAGACTCTACCTGCTCAGTGTGGGGTGGGAACACAGGTGAACTGTGTTTAATACTTTGCAACATCTTAAACGTGTTCATGAGGACCTGAAACTTCAAAAATTCTTTTCAGCTCTGCTAGTAACCTTGTATATAGATTGTGTATTTTACACACTGTACTTTCTTGGGCTTCTGTCAAGAAACATAGCTCAAAATGCAAATATCTAATTGCATATGAAAATATGAAGATACATACAAAACAGAAGACCACGCATATTCAAAGTACTTCCCCCTTCAGCTAGGTGTCACTCGTCTGCAACCTGCATTAAAAAGCAAACTTAAGCTAAATTAGGCAGGTCATTTTGGGATGGTTGTCAGGAGAGATATATAACTAAAAAAAGGTTATAAGTTTGCTAATTGTAGTAAATACTTTGTTTTCTCTATTTGAGATGCTAATTAAAGAGACAAGTGGATCTTTATGAAGTTTGTGCATCTAAACAAAATGTTAGTCCTCATTTATGTTATACCCAAAGTTAGAACAAATGTAGTAAATGATATTGCTGTCTTCTGTGGAATAAGATTGCATGACAGCTAAACAACAGGCAAAAGCATTTGAAGTAAGCCTCTATGCATCATCATTACTATTATTTGTTCTAAACTTCCTCAGTGCAGCAGTTACCACTGACAGTTCAGCACCTTGGCTGTGAGGTTCTCGCACAAGAAGCAAAGATCCCTCACGGTACATCCCCATTGTTAAATGAACAACTCTTTCTCCTAAGTTTGCAACTCTGCACACCAGTGTTTGTTTTAACCATGTCCTTAGCTGTGCAGACCTACCTGCCATACAGATAATCCTAAAATGTAACTTTAAAAGAGGCCAAAAATGAATGCTATGCAATTGAAACTGTATTCAGAATACAGTATGTTAGATTAAAGCAAAACTTCTTTTAAAATAAACAGTGACAGGAATCAGACAGTGGCAAAACTTGAATTGATAATGTAGGTTGGTGCTTTAAAGAAAGCTGATGCTAAGCTGAAACAGTAAACCCCAACTGCAGTTATAACTTTTGAGAGAGTGTGGAGGCAGTAGAGTCACTCTACTTTCCAAAGTGTGGCAACGCACAGTTCAAGTGCGCGCACCTCCATTCTCAGGGTGCTGCTCTGCTACTTTCCCAGATCAAAGCTCCAGTGCTGCTCAGGTGAGCCTCAGTTCACCAGCCACCAGCCAGACAGGGCAGTCAGCCTAGACAGCCAACTGTAGGTAATCAAATCCTCAATTTGTACTTTAGAGGAACCTCTCATTTCCAACAGGTTAAAATTCAGCTTATGCAAACTCATGACCTTGTCAGGTTTAGGTTTTGCATTCACACAAATCCACCCGTTACTGGTGTGATGAAGCAGTTTATTCCCCACCACTCCCCTGTTTGCCACCTTGAAACACATTTGTCCTTTCCCAGGCACCATGTGGAGTGTGGAGATGAGGAAGGAACATCACTGCTGCCAAAAGAGTAGTGAGGAAGTAGGATGCAGAAAAGCCATCGAGAAATGATGACAGATGATGTGGCTCTACCACATCATAGTGGTAACAACAACATTTGTGCAGGAGAAATAAGAAATGGCCAGAGTACCACAGCAGGGGACTTCAGTTACAGACAATGACAGATGCTGGCCTGCAACTTTCCAAACTTCTCTTTAACAGCAGGACAGAAGAGGGCTTTTATGTGTAGAGTGAAGAACCCTAGTCCTGTACTGCTCCCTGAAACCGCTTTAGCCAGCCGAACTACCTGTGTTTTAGGATATGTCAGTCATTGAAGACTTTCACCAGACTCTGTGCGTACAGGGTCTGGAAATAGATGTACCCTCAGCTTGACCTGGAGTGACACTGAAGCAGACTGCAGCCGATGGCTGAGTGGATTGTACAGACCCAATGCAGACACCCACCAGCAATGCAGGACCAGGGTGAAGTCTGGGTGTAAGCCAGATCCCAGAGTTTCACATTAGGATCGGTGTCTTCAAGAATCCATGGTAGAAAACGTGATGCAAAGGCCCTTCAGTTCTTGATGAAGGTGAGCTGCGGCAGCCTGCAAACACCTCTGGGCGCTGTGTGACTCCTGAGGGAAGCATTGCCTGTGGCACTCCGCAGGCAGCGCGACACCTGCTCCTGAGGCAGTGCTGGCAGCCGAGCCATTTCCTACTTGTTTCATGGCATTTCTCACACGGCCGAACAGCTGAACGTGAATTAGTGACAGCAGAGGAGATCCAACGGAGCCCACGCCGTGCTTTGCACAGCGACAGGCGCTTGGCACACCACAGACCAAAATGGCCGGACCTGCCACTCGTTCCATTTAATGTGACCAACCTTAGCATAGAGAACTCAGCGTTCAAAGTGCCAGGCTGCCGAGCCCTCTGCCCCGGTGGGAGGCACAGAACCCCAGAACTGATTAGGTTGGAAAAGACCTCTGAGATCATCGAGTCCAACCTATGATCCAACACCACCTTGTCAACCAGACGGTGGCACTGAGTGCCACGTCCAGTCTTTCTTTAAACACTTCCAGGGACGGTGACTCCACCGCCTCCCTCGGCATCCCATTCCACTGTTTAATCACCCTTTCTGTGAAGAGTTTCATCCTAATGTCTAACCTAAACCTCTCCTGGTGCACCTTAAGGCTATGTCCTGTCTTCCTGACTATAGAGCAGGGGAAGAGGCTGTCGGGGCAAGCTCTGGAACCGGCCGACGCCCCCGGCGCCCAGCACACCGCAGCCCGGGCCCGGTGGGAGCGCAGGGTGGCGAACCCCGGGCGCACTCGCCTCACAGCGCGGCGGAAGAAGCCGCTCTAACGCAGGCGCCGCGCCCCCC
>VZTR01008867.1:154765-175010 GCA_013400775.1 Chaetops frenatus
AAAAAACAATTTTGTGATTAAAAATAACAAATATTTTATACTACTGCTAATTTGCATAATATGGTTTTGAATGCAGCTGAAGTACAGCAGAGAAATTATCTCTCCTACTAAATATTTGGAAAATAAGCCTAAGAGTCATGCTGTTAAGAAGAGGTTCTGCTAAATCAGTTTTACT
Source organism: Chaetops frenatus (assembly GCA_013400775.1). Lineage (NCBI taxonomy): Eukaryota > Metazoa > Chordata > Aves > Passeriformes > Picathartidae > Chaetops > Chaetops frenatus. The sequence continues at coordinate 154,941 of VZTR01008867.1, forward strand.
TAATGTTAGCATGCCTTCATGGGCACTGCATCTGATTATGAAAAAATGATCTCATGGTTGTAGAAGTCCAAATATACATGACTGTAAAAGAATATTTGGAGATGGTGTTTCAGTTTGTTGGGGTGAGTGTTGAAACTACTCTGACACTACTTAAAAGCTGTTAACATTTTTGTAGGGCTGCACCTCCTGTTGGAATGCAGTGAAACTGCAACCAGTGAATTGTTCAATGTATTTTGTATTAAGAGTAGAAAAAAATCCACTTTTTCCCTATATCTTGTTTCTCAAGATTGGAGCCTGTTAATATTATGTGTTTTTTTCTGGTCTCAGACAAGACCATTTAAATTCTTCACACTACCTGTTTCACCTGCAGTGTCCAACACCTTAAATATAACCTAGGTGTAAAATGAGATGGCCCATAGTTATCTCGAAGTATTGCTGCTCTTCCATGTTGTCCTACAAAAACTATATCCTATTTCACTGTTTGCAAAGATGTGAGAAAATAAATTTTAGTTCCATTATGTGTTAAACGTGCACTAAATGCTGCTCATTTTTTTACTTTCATGTCTCAAGGTGGCTTTTTTGTGAATTTTTTTGCCAGTTTTCAGATAAAATGTATGTTCACTGAAATAGTTAAATGTGATACTTTGCTTTATTATGGAATTAGTCAAATGAATGAGATAGGAATCTAATATTTTAGAATTGTCCTGTTGCTTACAGGTACCTACTTCAGCCAAGAGAAAATGGAAACAAGTCTTCTAAAACTGATGATTTGGGATCACTTAGATTAAATATCTGTTATACTGAAGACTGTGTACTTCCATCTGAGTACTACACTTCTCTAAGGAACTTGCTGCTAAAATCTTCAGATGTTCAGGTACTTTTGTTGAAAATTTCATTAATGTGAAAACTAAAAATTAATTATGCAGTTGTGAGACAATAGGAATTACTCATATCTAGATAATTGGCTTTGTTTCTTTGTGGTAATTACTTCTGTCACACCCAGATGAACAGCCTCTAGAGCTTTTACTTCTGCTCCAAAGTACCAGGATTTTCTTCTTATTTTAGAAGAACCAGTTGAGACAGGGAAATCACCTGTGCTATGTACCTGGAGGAGATAAAACACTTTCTTCTCATTGGTTGCTCTTTTCAACATTGTATTTTTTCATTGGCCTCTACTGGCTTTCTTGGATTTAGAAGTTTTCCAGGGACACTGATTTATTATTGACACTGAAGGGCAGCTAATTAACAAAAAGGATCTACTTCTGAATTGATTTCAAATTCTACTTCTGAATTGCTTCTGCCTTTCCCAGGATGTTAATCAGCATGACTGGATTTCTCACATGGACATGTTGACAAAGAGGGAAGTGTGGTAGATGGTTTGCCTAACATTGGGACAGGAATCAAATTGTAGTAACCAGACTTTATATTTTTAGGTCTTTTACAGCTTTCATCAATTCAGTGTTAGTGAAGTACTGACAAAGGAGAAGAAAGATAGAGGAAGCAGATGTGACTAAAGTACTTGCTGGCCCATATTCAAATACTGCTTTGCTGGAATTCAGGAATAGCTGAGTATATAGGTAGCAGCAGTCAGCAGCTGTCTTTTCTACTGAAATAATTTAGTTTTTGTATTGAAATTCCCAACTGTACAGTGGCAACGAACACTTTAGAAAGGTGAGAACTTTATTTTAATGTCCCCTGATAATAGTTATAAAAGTCCTATAAAGATACATGACATTATAGTAAAATAATTGCTTCCTGCCTTTAACTTGGGTTTGTGACAAAGCCATAGTTTAACCCTTTAGAGAGAAGGAGATGGATGAGTAGCTACTGAATTCCATTCTTAACTGTATTTATAGAGTAGATAATATTAATTTTCAAAGAATATCGAACTACTTTACTCAGATTTCATATTCTGCTTTCTCACAGCCTATTTCTGCATCTGCTGCCTACATTCTGAGTGAAGTGTGTCGAGACAAGTGTGATGCTGTGCTGCCTCTGGTACGGCTGTTGCTGCACCACCATAAGCTGGTTCCCTTTGTTGCAGCAGTGGCAGAACTGGATCTGAAGGACACCCAGTATGTATTTCATGTTTATTGATGTCATGCTTTCTAAAATTAGTCTTTGAGTTTCACAGGGCTTCATGATACAACACTGATAAGTAAGTACTTTGGTTTCATTCTCTCATTATGTAAAACTGACAAAATAATTCATCTTTTAATGCTAGTTTTTAAAAATATTCATTAAAATCACTATGAAGCTGGGAGTCAGTTGAGGATGCTGGGCAGTTTGGTAAAACTTTGTCTAAGAGTACATAGTTTTTATTTTAAAAGTTGTTATTTGGCCACACTTCAGATTTTACTGTGCATTGGATCAGAACTTATCATAATATAACTTAGATGGAACTTAATAGATTGAACATGTTTAAATTGCTAAAAATCTTGTTTCCTTTAATATGTGGCTTAAATGAGGACTACTTTTTTTCTGCAAAGATGCCTTCTAATTAAGAATGTGGCCTGCATGCCTTGCAAGTAGGAAGCACGGGAGTTTTTCCAAGTAGCAGCATATGGTCTGTGAATTTGCAGGTCTGTGGTTAGGAGAGAAATAAAGCAGATGTGGGCAGCAGCCACTGCAGTGCCAGGTCCTGTCCAGTGAAGGTGTGGGGAGGGGTTTTGTCACCACAGGACAGTTCATTTCAAAGCACTTAGTCTTGATTTAAATAATGTGAGACAGCTTAACTGTGTAGAAAGAGGTGACTCATAGAAAATAATTTTCTAAACTGCATTTTAGTACACACATTCCATTGTAATTGAACTGTAACAAAGAGAGCTTAAACTAAATCTCCGGATTAGAAAGATACACTTTACACAGCTGGCTGTCAGTTTTCTTCAACAGCTATAATGAATAAAAAAATGTAACCTTGCATTAAATATGTTTTGGGTTAAGTGTCTGGGTTTATTGGTGTAGTGTAGCAGTGTGCTGTAGCTTTAAGATTTTTTTTCACCATCACTACTGGAGGAGGAATTGTATATTGCTGAGGTACAATTTTCATTATTCTGGAATTTTCTCCAGTTGTTCTTTCTCATGTTCCATATTGCACTATAACTTTAATTGTCTCAAATTTCTTAGGCTTTTTCTTACGGTTTTATTTATGTTCCTGGGTTTGGTAATAGCTGTAATAATATTCTTGTTTATTCTCTTTCTGTTACTGAGTGCCATTGCAAGCTTAGTATATATGTTCTGGAATTCCTGATTGAAATATATGAAGCATACTTTTTAAAATAATTATTCAATAGCAAGATAGAGTATAAATTGAATTTTGTAACTGAACTTGTTTTTTCGCTGTTCAAATTATTTCTTTCCTTACAGAGAAGCAAACACAATCTTCAGAGGCAACTCATTAGCAACTCGGTGTGTAGATGAAATGATGAAAATAGTGGGGAAGCACTACCTAAAGGTTACTTTGAAACCTGTTATTGATGAGGTAGGTTATCCTCCTGAAACTTCTTTGGGGATGCTCAGCCCCCTGGGCTATCTTTGTCTCCTAGATAGACATTCTTGTGTCAGCTCTATGGTAGGAATCACTGAGGTGGGGGAATTCTAGAGGAAAATTTAATTGAGGAGTAATTGGTTAAGTTTAGTGGGAGGAGCTGTGTTTTGTTATTTACGTTCCAGATGCTTCAAAATAAGCAGTCAGTGAAAGTTGTTCCAACCTCTGACACATTGCAGAATTTTCCCCTGTGATGCTTTATGTAATCAATCCATTTGAAAGAGCACAAACAAAAGTGAGGATGAGAATTGCATGTTGTTACAGATGGTTAGAACCTATTTAGAATTTTATTCCTAAATCTAAGAATCTGGTTTTAAATGGGTGCATTTTCATACTTTCTGCTTGAAAAATTGTACTGCTATAGTTTTGTTCGTTTGTTTCAGATATGTGAGTCTCCTAAACCCTGTGAAATAGATCCCATCAAATTAAGAGAAGGGGATAATGTGGAAATTAATATGGTGAGTTTCCCAACTGGTCTCAAAATCTGAAAGAAAAGTGTTTTTAAAAGCAGCTCTTTGTAATGGAAAATGAGTAACTCATAGTATGAATATAACTCTCTGATTTCAGAGTAAACAAAGAAAAAGCTGTATTTTCTTACCCTTCTTTATGAACACAGCAATGGAAAAGTCCAGTGGAAAACAGAACAGAGAGGAGAAGCTAAAAATGGCAGTCATTTTTATCAGTTTTTTGGGTGTTCTGATTCATGATGTTCTGTACTCAGCATCTGGACTGTGATGTACCTAATTAGAAATGCTCTAGCATTGTCCATTGAAGTTTTGCTGGCTGCTTCCCTTTTACAAGAGTACGCTGATGTTTAATGTTAATTGCTGCAATAAAGTTAATGTTCACTCGATACACATGGGAAATGCTTCTTCTTGGTTCTCAAATTACAAAAACAAGTACTGATAGGTAGTTTATATTGCTAGACAGTGCTTATATACTTTAAATAAATATTAAACTGCCTTTTAACAGTAGTAATGCCATGTAAATATTATGAGCCCTTTTAAATATGCACAGAACTAAAATTCAGAATTGAATAGTCAGTATTATGTTTGTGCTGAGGGAAAAAAAGGAGAAATGTAAATGTTCATGGTCTGAAAAAATACCTTTTTTCATAATTGCAGGAAAATCTCCGCTATTACGTGGACAAAGTGTTCCGTGAAATAGTGCGGTCAAGTATAAGTTGTCCTACCATAATGTGTGATGTTTTTTATTCTTTGAGGCATCTGGCTGCCAAAAGATTTCCAAGTAAGTGTTCTCTAAAAACTTCTGAAAGTGGCGTTCAGACTGAAAACTTCTGCAGTTACCTTATGGGGATTGTTAAAGTTCTTGTTTTGTCCAAGGCTGTGCCCTGAACTTTGACAGTCTGGCATTTGTTTTTCTGTTGAGCTGTAAGTTCTAGTGAAACTTTGTGGTCAGTCAAGACGCATTTTTTGTTTTCTGATACAAAAATATAGCAAGTCAGAAACTGCAAGACAGCAGCAAATGAGAAGTCACCAACAGAAGTATGAGATAATAGAAGAAAAGCACAAGTAATACAGGAAGTGATTTATTTGAAAGATACTTAAAATTTGTAAGAGCTGTTCTGGTTTTTGCTTCTGAAGAAGCAAGATGTGAACCTGAAAATCAATTTGGCATTTGCATCTTTACATAAACTGCCACTCTGTTAACTGTGACCAGCATATTCATAACTTCTGTTAAGTTAGCTTTAGTACTACTATAGCTAAATTAGTTATGGGTAGTTTTGAGGAGGGTGGATAATAAAAATTATTTGATGGGTTTGTAAATACGACCAGTACTAGAATAGGTTTATTCTTTCAGAATGGTTTTAATACAGTAATAATGTAGTGGGTTTAAAATACTCATATTTCAGTCAATTAAAATCTGAAATGTCCTGTAATAAGCTACAGTTGAAGAATATGCTCCTCATAATGTAGAACATTTCTCTGATTCATGTTTATCACTTAAACTGAGCCATAAATTGCTCAAGTTTAGACAGTCCTTTGAGGAAAGCTGACTTACCAGATAAAATTGAAGTGGTCATTAGAGTAAGAATGTGATCTCACTGTATTTCCCAGTATAAAAGTAAATATAACCAAAATATTAAATGAGAAAATCCTCATTTACATAATCAGAATTATATAACACTGTATGTTTATGATGCAACTCAGAATTGCAGTTCTGTCTGTTCCTATGTGTTGACTGTATTTGTCATGGAACATTAATATGTTTGAGTTATCAGTGAGTGGCTTTCCAGGTGAATAAATCCAATAGCTCCAGTGTTCAGAGCCAGCACTGCAGTGTTGTATCTCTGGATGCAGCATCCAGCCAGACCTAATCAACTGCTTGCAATCAAACAGTCCACTATAAGGAGACCATTTCTTACCATGACCACCTTTCTCATTTCATGCACTTCATTGATTTTTCTATTCTATTTCAAAATATAAATTTCTCCTCTGATGTTATCTTCTTAAGGATTTTTATGTTAAGTGTCTTCATGATTTCCTGTTAAGTTCAGTGCATGTTACATTTCATGGTTTTTCTCTGCAGATGACCCTCATGTACAGTATTCTGCAGTGAGCAGCTTTGTGTTTCTTCGTTTCTTTGCTGTAGCCGTAGTCTCACCTCATACTTTTCATTTACGACCTCACCATCCCGTAAGTCTCGTGAAGCTTTGTTCTGTTTTATTCATACCGGCAGATCTTTTGCTGTGGGAAGGCATCAGTTACTTTCAGGAGCTGGGAAATAAGATGACTCAATGTCTCTAGGTTCAGCTTCCAAATGAAATAAGATATTTGCTATTCTTTAGGCATCAGATATTTCAGTCTTTTTTGGGTGTTCTCAAATGAGATGGAAGAGCTTTTAATAGTAAAGATACTGTGCTGCTTTGGGGAATGTGCTTCTTGGGTAAAACAGCAACATGACTGAGGGTCCTTTAAGGTATAGGCCTAAACTGCCTTGGTTCTTTGTACCAAGGAAATTAAACATCCAGACATTTATTGCCATTTGGGTCTTAAGCAGAAATTGTAGAGTTACCAAGTAATTGGTTGGTGTATTTATTCTGGACTCCACTAGTTGAATGGGCTGACAAATTTTCCATTTTCAGTTGTCAAGGAGATACATGTTACAAAAAAATTTCAAAGACAGGAATATTAAGATTAAAAAACCTGTATTATTTTTGACATTAAATACAGAGAATGTATGACATCTGCTGCTCCAGAGGGTATCATTATTACCTTATTTTATCTACTTAGGTGTATGGTGCCTTCAAAAGAAAAAGATACACTTACTCAAATTAATTTCTTTGATGTGATCCAGTTTTTTCAGTAAAAATAATTACAGGGTTGTAACACTTGAAGCTTAAACATCTAAAGGGGAACAGTGAAGCAACTTTTGGAGGCTGTGTTTATAATTCTGTATTATAAAGTGCAGTCAGTGAGGTAGCAAACAAATCAAGTAAAAGCCTTAAAGACAAAGTTTCAAATTTCACTTTTTATTATGAAAACTTGTACTGTTTGTCCAGCAGTAGTTCATTATGTTTGTTGTTCAGAAGTTTGTTAGATGTGTAGTAATGATTATAGGATTCAAGGGTTTCTGATGTTTTATAGGTAAAAATATTTCCCCAGTGCTAATATTAAATTCTAGTGGTAGTGACTAAAATATTAAACACTGTGCAGTAGCTAATAAACTATATAATATTTCATATGCGCTTTTCTTCTTTTGGGGCAAAGAAAAGAAATGAAGATATACCAGATTTACTGCATTGTGTAGTATAACTTCTTCGACATTTTAATTTTTAAACCAGTTTCTCCTGGAACTGTAAAAAAATATGATTTCTGAATTTTGTTTCATTGTTTTAGGATGCACAGACTTCTAGAACATTAACTCTTATATCAAAAGCCATCCAGACTTTGGGGAGCTGGGGAAGTTTGAACAAAAGCAAACTTGTAAGGCTACTAAAATCCTTTCTCATTTTGAACATTCTGTTTACTGAAAGTTTATATAAAAGTTTATTTATGTCAATATACTTTTCCTTTCAGTCAAGTTTCAAGGAGACATTTATGTGTGAGTTTTTCAAAACATTTCAAGAAGAAAAATTTACTGAATCTGTTAAAAAGGTACCTTTTAACTGTATTTTTTTTAATTGCTGGTGTATCTGATCAATCTGCATTATTAGAAGGTGGTGTTATTGTTCAGTTTTCTAGTAAAGAGAAAAAGAAAAGTTGTGGTCTGTTTCAGACATAAAAAACCCCCAAACCAAAAAGCAACATAGCAAAACCAATACAATCAAATACACAAGAGTTATACATAGTGGACTAAGATAATTTAGTTTAAAAAGTAAAGTTTACATTTTTTGAAAGAGACTTTATTTGATCTGCTTAGGAACTCATTAAAGAAAGCTTGTGTGACTTCTGGGCATCCCCTGTTACATTGTTCCAAGGCCCTGCCATATATTTTCATTTATTGCATAAAATAACTGTTCTGTTCAAGGAGAAACTGTACATCTGTATTCTCAAAATAGCTTTTGGGTTTTTTGTGTTTCTCAATAGTGTATATTTATATTCTCTGTGGTTTTTTTCCTTAAGTTCCTAGATGATGTTTCCTCTACTGAGAGTAAAGAGCCCAGTGGCGTGAGCGAGCCGGTACATCTAAAAGAAGGGTGAATATATCTTGAATTTTTATTGTGCATAACAGGATTGACTTGAGTGTTTTTTCATTAAATTCAGATTCTTTTCATTTTCAAATCAGATTCAGATTAAAGCTTATTAAAATGTCGGATATACTGTAGAAATTATGATATTTGTAATTTAGATAATCCTTAGTTTGCAGAATTAGTTTAAAAGAACAGCTGCAAACTTCTATAACTCATCTTTTAAATACTTTAAAAAGTAATTAAAAGCACTGAAAACCTATTGAAGACTGACTGCATTACTGTCACAGTTCAGGGTGTTTTCTGTGATGGTTTTTGAGGATTGTGAAGGTGTCTTTTAAAAGAACGTTATTAACTTAGAATTATTCTACCTGCTGTATGAGCCTGGCCAGCTAAATGTTCTGGTGTTAAGGTTAGATCAAAAACTACCCTGTAATTGAAATATTTAACATTTAGTGATAGAATGCTGTTATATAAATTGAGGTGAAAGTCACTCTTCCTAAGAAATCAACTGTCTTTTGTTTGATGTTAATCAGGAATAGGTGATGATTTGAACAACATTCATAGGGAAAAAGTATTTTAATTTATTTGGGAAGCAGGTTTATAAGAAGAAAAGATTTTTCTTTGAAACAGGCATTCAAATTTCAAGTAAGGAAGAAACATGTCTCCTATTAAGATACTGAATAGAAATGAAGGAGGAAATTGTAGTGGATCAACACTTGGTTACAGTAATAAATTGATGGCTTTTGTTGAGAACAAAAGAAAGAGTTAGCACTGAGTATAATTAAAGTGTACTGAGTGCAGTTTGTCTGCCCTTCCAGTGAACCATTTCCAGTGTCATTTCATTGACAGTCAGTTTCTGATCCAGATAAGGCCAAGTACAATCACATGGAGAAAATGGCAGGAAAGAGAATCTTGTGGTTAGATACACCTTATTCCCTTTTGTGAAAATTTGGAATTATGGATCTGAATAAGTCATGTATCCCCTCCAAATTTACTGCTACAAGCACTAGACTGGACTGTGTGTTACTCAGCTCCTTTCCTGTTTTTGGAACCCTGTACATGAGCACCATATTGGGATGTAATCTTGAGGATCTGGTTTGAACAAGTAGTAGATTAATTTTTTAATGTACAGTGAAGTAGATTTTTATGTAGCTGCATGATGAACAACAATGTCTTATCTCAATAAGTGCTTCTGACAGCTGTTCAGAAGACTAATGGTTGCATTTCATTTGATTCTGTCTTTACAGAGAAATGTACAAAAGAGCTCAGGGAAGGACCCGCATTGGTAAAAAGAATTTCAAGAAGCGGTGGTTTTGTCTAACAAGTAGAGAATTCACATACCACAAACAGCAAGGTAAATAATGTTTATTTTACAATTATTTTTATTTTTCAATATTGTCTAAGTGTTTGTAGCTTTTTTTGTGCTTTTAAAAGTATGTAATTTTTTTTTTCTTAAAATACCTATGATGTATTTTAGTTACTTTCACCTTGATTAATAGAGGCTACTGTCTGATTCATGCCTATTTTTTCAATAATAAAAATGCATATTTTGAGAGCATGAATTGCAATGTCAGTGTCCTGAGATTATAAAACAGTTCTTAAAGATTGCTTCACTCCTCTGTTTACAATTTTTTACAGATAAAGAACCAATTTTCACTATTCCAATCAAAAACATCCTTGCAGTGGAGAAACTTGATGAGAGCTCCTTCAACAAGAAAAATGTGGGTCAAAAGATAGTTTATTCTTGATGTGTTCTTTAAATAAAAGATTGTATTTAGCTTACAGAGTTAATTAAACCCCATTACTAAACACTTTAGCAAAAAGTCTTATGGCTCAGGAATAAAAAGCCATATGCAGTATCTCCAAGTACTGTAAAAGTGGAAATTAACCTGGAAATTTGGATATCTGCATCAACTTTTCTGACTGATTTTGGCTTTGCCCCCCTTGTTAAATCTCTAGGATGAACCTTAAAACTATATGACCTTATTACAAAGCACTTGTAATTATTTATGTTCTACTAGAAGTGTATTATTACCAAACTTGTATTTACTCCTTTTGATGAGAACTTCCTACAGTCCCTTCATCCACTGAGACAGTTGTCTGTGCTCATAGCCTCATTCTGGCCCTGGAACCCATTGATTATTTCTGTTCTTATGTCAATCCAAAAATGTGAAGCAGTGATAAAAGAATAGCTGTCAACTAAGGCCAAGGATGGCTAAAGGAGAGACTTCTATTGCTGTCAGGATGTGAAGGATGAAGGTCCTGCTTCATGAAATCTGTGGTCATGCTTAAAGATATGTGAATGAAGAGGACAGAAGATGCATCCTGTTCTAATTTATAAGGGTTCTTTCTTAGATGAGGAAGTGGTGTAGACAGAACACAGGGAGCTGTTCTGATGGGCCTTTTCTCCTCTGTGAAGTTAAAAGAGGTGAAAAGTCTGCTGTTCTCCCTTGTCTCACTTCCTTTTTAAATTTGATTTTGTTGAATTGCCGGAGCACTGAAACCTATCTTGACATACTCGAAGTTGCTCATTAACTGGATTTTTTTTTACTCAGCAGAATAATGTGTTTCTTCTACAGATGTTTCAAGTACTTCATGGAGAAAAGCCACTCTATATCCAAGCAAATAACTGTGTGGAAGCCAGTGAGTGGATAGAGGCTCTGTGCCGGGTAACAAGGTGCAACCAGAAGAGGCTGAGCTTTTACCACCCCTCTGCTTTCCTGAACGGGAACTGGCTCTGCTGCAAGGCCACCATAGAGAGCACCGAGGGCTGCGCTCGCTGCACCGCGTAAGTCCCTTCCCTGGAAATGGGCAGGGCAGGGAATGTGGGAGTCACTCTGCAGCTTGAAAGTGTGGAAGCAAGGCTTTCCCTAGCTAATTTAGCAAGTGATGCCACTAAGAATGTGCCACAGTGATAAGGCACTAAGTGCTGGATTTCACTAAGTTTGTTACTTTGTGTGCCTTCCTGTGGAGGTAATCAGCTCAGCATGGAAATCACAAATATCCAGCGGCTGAGGTCTTGTCATGCAGAATGATAGATATAATTCTGATGCCAGGCTGAATGCAGAAATATGACACGCCTAGATCATCTGAATGAAATAATTAAAATACTTGCTGCAGAAAGTTCAGCCTGGAAGTCTTCTCTCCTAAATGGCTTTGTCTGGTTTTATCCAATCACTTTTTTATTTGAACTTTTCACATATTTGAAAGCGGTGCACTAAGAAAGTTAGCTAAATAATCTTGGATGTAGATTCTGGCAAATCATTTGAGTTTTGTAGGTATGTCAGAAAAATTAATAACATCTTACAATACTTTCTTGTATTTTTAGAAACTGCTGGTTTCTGAAAACAAACAAATGCTGTGATTTCTTTTAAAAATAAATTTATCCTTAACTGGATAGGTTATATAAATTACAGACTAAGTTTTGTGAAACTTTCTATGAATGATGAACATATTAAAAGGCTATGTGTATGGAAAAAGAAATAGTTTTTACTTGCTTTCAGGAATTACTTAAATTGATTTCCTGTCTCTTTGTTCACCTTTTAGAGATGTTCCTGCTGATACTCAAATTGAGATTGATGGAGACAGAGAGACAGAAAGAATTTACTCACTTTTCACTACCAACAGGTCTAAATTACAGAAGTTGGAAGGTACTCAAATGATAATTAAGAATTACACTGATACTCAGTTCTAATTCTCTAGGCCAGTAACATAATTTTGAACAATTAACGGAATTTAACAATTCACCTGAAAATAATAGAGAGTAGAGAAAGAGATTGAATTTTTATCTTCTCAATGCCCTGGTGTCTGATGTTCTTCAGGCATTTCTTTACAGTAGACATCAGGCATTGTTCTAATTGAATTTCCATATATGTAATATCTTTAATGGTTTAAACAGAGAGATTGCAACTGTAGCTGATTGCTTTTCTGGCTTTGCTGTCCCTTTCCTGATTATGTGATGAATTCTATTGGACAAGGTTTTGCTGCAAGAAAGCACTGAACTTCTCTTAATGTGAAGAGGAGAGAGCTGGGTGCTCAAGATGCTGAACACAACTAGCAGAGATTAAGCTACAGAATTGTAAATACATTTAGTTGATAGGGCCTCTTGTTTTTCTCTTAATCCACTTTATGAATAAGCCAGAGTAACTTTACATTTCAGAATTTTGGAGTTACCATTTGCATGAGAGTTAGAGTTGTTTTTTAATTGTTGAAATTCTAAATGGGATGACTGTGCTTGTTTTGTAGAGGCTTGTGGAAGTATAGCAGTCTATCAAGGACCTCAGAAAGAACCAGATGATTATTCTAACTTCACAATTGATGATTCTGTAGCCACATTTCATACACTTCAGCAGATAATAGATATAGTAGAAAAGCTGAATGAATCACATGAAAAATACCAGAAGAAGAGATCATCTAGTGCCAAATATGGTAGTGAGTAAGTATCTGATGTAATTTTGACATTGATAAATGTATATTTTAAAAAAAATAAATTATAGAACAAGGGCAGGCTTGTTGGGGTATAGATAATGAAGGTCAAGATAGAGGTAGACAACACATACATGGGGAGAAAACAGTACATCATTTGTAGTAGTGCAGCTTTTTACCAGTTGTTGAAGATCCAAGTTCTTCTGGTGCAGGATTCATCTGTTCCTGTTGAGATTCCTGTAAGTGGGACTCTTTTGTTTCCTTGTAACTTAACATTTGACGTGCACACAAAATTTATCCATAACAGTATGCCTGCCTTCTAATATTTTCTTTCAAAATTTTGATTAAGCAACTGAAGCATCAAGTTATATGAAACTGTCAAAAATTTACTGCAGAAACATATGTTTCAGGCAGTATATTTACTGTTTGTATTTCACTTGCTATACTTGATGCTAAGTACTGTTTCTTGTGAAGGTAAAAAACCCCTATTCTTTGGAGTACACTGTTGTTCCAGAGCACATTCTTTAATTCTCTTCAGTCCTGGTTTATGCCTCTGGAACACCACTAGCAAGTTTTCAGATTTCTTCTTTGCATCAATAAGGACTGATTCACCAGGAAAAAAAGAAAAGCTCAAACCCTGACTTGGTTTGTCTAGGTTAGTGTTTGACCCAAGTTGTGTAGGAAAATTGACTTTGATTTAGAAGTCCCATGTGAAAGTAAGTGAGATTTCTGCAAATCATGATATTTCACAATTGATGGTAGAAACGAGGCTTTTATCTTGATAACTTAAAATTGTGTGATGAGAACTAGAAAGGAAATGTTAGCCTAAAAATATTCATATATCATATTTTGGTCTTTTGCAGAGAAAATCCTATTGTTGGAAAAGTTTCCTAATCAAAACAAACTGGCCCACTTGGATGAAAAAAGAAACTGGAAAAGTTCTAGAGTGTTTTGGTTTTTTGTTTGTTTTCTTTTTTTAATTCATTTTATGCATTTTTACAAAGTATTTAAGAATGAACATAAATGCTAGTTGTGTTGACAATCTATTTAATATTTAATAGAAAAATATCTTCTTGGAAATCTGGTCTTTAAGGTTTATTCTCATTTTGCTGAAGAACTTGAAGTTCCAGGTTCTTGAAGTAACAGATGTGAATAAATCTAAATGTTGTTTTGCCATTGTTGTCTTATTGGAAAGAACTTTCTAAACAAATAAGCTTTTTTTATGGAAGAAAATCCACACTGCATTTGTTGGTTGGATTACATCTCAGTACATACACTGCAAACTTGCATGAGTTTACCATGAGTGCCTGCCCTGCTGATATGGATCTCGAAACAGAAATCCCAAGCTCTTAAGATGTGCAAAAGATCTGAAGCTTCACACTCGGTATATTTGACTTATTTTTTCCTTGTATTAGGTGTTGTCAGGACCTGATTTATCTACAGTTGAAGTTCTATAGAATCATGCAGTATGCTGCAAATAATCTGGACAGCAGATACCAGTGTTAGTTGTGTTATTAAGTACTAAAGAAGAAATCAGGGAACTTAACATTGTACCTCTTGTTTACATTTGGGGTGAGTAATATATGGAGTGACATTAGACCACTATCTATTTTCTTTAGCATTTTTTAAGGTACATATTTTTTCTTATCTAAAAAGAAACGCAGGGTAGTAACATTCTTGTTAAATAGGTTTGCCTACAGATAGAAAAATTCAAATGTGAACAGCTTGTAGTTAAGTACTGATCAATTAACATTATCCCATATATGATTTAATTTCTTGTTTTTATAAAAAATAATAACTACGTCCAATTCAACTTTTGACTACAAATCTAATAAATAATCTCTATTATAATCACTCAAAGCACTTTAGATATCTGGACTATCCCAGATTATTTTTAGATACTTTGTAGTATCTGCTTGTTATGATCAGTTGAATGATCAACATTGTTTTTGTCTTTAGGCAATGCTTCAGTGAATATTTTTGTATCTTTAGTTACTTGGATTCGTATTTGCCACCTAACAGAATTTTAAACTGGCATTCCTGATTTCAGTAAGATTAATTTTTGCTCACTTCATCTGAGAAGTTAATTTTCTGCTGAGAAAAAGTATATGTATATAACCAGGAAGAAGCAAAGGTATTACTGTGGCAACTTTGCTTCGTCAGTATTAAATACAATGGTACTCCTTTAATAAAAGTTCTTTGTGGTACTTTTATTTTTAAAGCTTTTTCTGTGGGGTCTTTTGTTGTTTTGCTGGGTGGCTTTTTTTTAAGTTTTTGGTTTTGTTTTGTTTTGTTTTTCCAATCACAATTTGGCCAAATTAATTAGGAATGTAACTTAGAATAGGAATCCACAATGCTTGAAACAGATTACCACACATTTATTATACTGTTTTAGGAAGGCTTTCTGTAATGGAAGCAAGGGGGCAAAAGACAGGATTGAAATTTCTTTGGAATGAATGTAACTTGTTAGAATGACTTTGGTTTAATACCAGATATTTTAGAATATCTGGGATTCAGTACTAGGATCTGCAACATCACAATCATTTAGTCACCTCAGCTGGTTTTGCCTTTTCTGTTCTTACACATTCGATGTGTCCGACAGGACTTTATTTGCCAACAGTTCAAATTGAGGGAGAATACAGCAATGCCAATAAATGTGTTTTGCCAAGGTCAAGATTAATTGCCATTAAACAAAAACTGCCATTAAAGAAAGTTGAATATGGTTGAGTGTCAGAGTTAGGTTTTGTTGTATATGAATTAACTGTGACAGACCCTCTTCCTTGGAGCCATTTTCTGTTGTTTTCGAAGTCAAATTTATGAAAAATTGAGCAGTATACTCTTTCAGTGTTGGGGGTTTTTAATATGCACTTTTTCTTTTAGGGTGGTTTGTTTTTTTTTTGTTTTTTTTTTNTTTTGGTACTGGAATATTGAGAAAAAAACCCAAAAGGCCATTGAATATTTGTGACCATTAAGATTTGATTTCTTATTTTATAATGTTTTAAAGTGCAGTAGATGTTCTAGAATTTAATTAGGTACAGGTAGGATGATTAATAATAAAAGTTGCCTTCATTTTGATTAGTCTAGAAAAGTGATGTTATTCAGTAATTAGTTTGGTTAGGATTGTAAAAGTTTTAATGTTATTATGATGATGTATTGTTGAATGTATTTTTATTTAAATTTTATTTTCTTATCAAGACATTAAAATGTTTTGTAACATTGCTTGAGAATAACTCAGAAATAAATTACAACAAACCTGAGATAAACTGTGTGTTTACTGTGAGCCCTGGCTGTTTAAAATGTTAGCATTTACCTGAATGAATGGGGGTTACATACAGGACTTGGGTATAAAGAGAGAAACCTAATTGATGGTCGGGGCAGAACCCACCAAAATTACCCTGGTGGATGTGGCATCTACAGCATTGTTGCATTCTAAATTGGTGGTTGGGGAGAGAAGTGCTGGTTTATCATTTAGTATAAGAGCATGCAGAGGAGCCTGAGGAATTTGACAGTGTTTAGAAAGTTTGCAATGATTACTCTGATGAGTTGAAAGATAGCTGGTACTGTGTTGTTAGGGTAGGTGACTCATATTTTTTCTTGTTACTGATTTGTGTTCCCTTACCTGTGCTGTGTACCAGTACAGGTTGTAGAATTTGTCAGATATATATTTAAAATATATTGCATACGGGAAAAATAGTGTTTACTTTTCTCAATCTGCTTTCTTTTTTTTTGTGTAATCTGGGCACTTTTTTGCCACCCACTCTCCTTTCCTGTGCTTATGGGCATTTTGTATAAGGAAGTTTTATACAAGCACTTTTTAATGCCCTGAGGTGTTTTGTTTCCTTGTGCAGAGAACTGACCTGTTGTCCTTTGTTGCAAACATGGAAGCTTCTGTCAGGAGTTACAGTGCAAACCTTCCAGCCATTTTGGAATTAATTTTGATTAATCCAAGGTAAGATATGTTAAGGTCCAGTAAGAGTGGTCACTACATTCATTTGCAGAGATTAGAAAGCACAGAAATTAACATTCACAGAATGTTAAATTCTATTTAACACCTTCCAGGAATTTAAATATGTGAGTAAAGGGAGTTTCTGTAGGCAATTTATGTGGCTTCTCTTTCTAGTATTTTTATTTTTGTTTGGGGTTTTGGGGTTTGTTTTTTTTTTGAGGAGGGGAGGTCTGGTGTGGATTGGAGGGCTGGATTTGCTGAGAGTGTCTTAGGGGGTCAGTCCTGAAAGGAAGGATCCACATATCAGAGAGATGTTAAAAATAATATGACAGACCGTACTACCTCACAGGTTTATAGAAAGTGTCCATATTTCAAAATAGGTGGGGCCTGTGCCCCCACACAACAACAGAACAACATAATTTGGTTTCCAGTTTTCTATTCAGAATACAGTTCCATTCTCAAACAGCTGACTACAGTGAAAATAGGCAAAATTTTATCTTCACAGGTTTTCTAAGAGGTAATAGTAATAGCTGAGTTTTACTCCAGAGTAAAACAATTAGCAAACAAAAACACAGTATAGAATTTCATTAAGCAGTCTTTGTGTCTTTGTGTCTTTGGCTTTTAATCTCTGCTGCAGAAGGAGAGATGGATGAGCCAAGGTGTTGTGTGAAGGACGGAGAAGTTCCAAGGGTTTAGACTTGATTAAAGCAGCTCAGCAAAGTCAGGATCTCTTTATTCTCTTGTGACACAGGGTTTTCCATTAATGCAGAGAGGTGCCTGTGCAGAAGTCATTAAGGGTTTGTTTTTTTTAAGTTCTGTAAGGATTTCCCTTCTGTGTATTACGTGTCATGAATGTTCTTGTGTTTCATTTGAAGAATAAAGGACAATGCATTTAAGAATTGGAATTACTGCTACTTCTCTGTCTTTGAGCTCATTCCTGCATTTTTATG
The DNA here is from genome assembly GCA_013400775.1 of Chaetops frenatus. NCBI lineage: Eukaryota > Metazoa > Chordata > Aves > Passeriformes > Picathartidae > Chaetops > Chaetops frenatus. Next base: position 172,463 of record VZTR01008867.1, read on the forward strand.
AAGTTCATGCCAAATCACATACACTTACAGAAATACTGGGATCCCTTTGCTATTTTGTGCAGCAATATATTTGTATGATTTCTTCCCACCCAGCGAGATCCTCCCTGTGTAAAAACAGAAACTGTACCTGTCAGCATTGGAGTCTGTTTTCCATTTTGGCAATTGCATCTGGCAGCTTCAGTAAACCCTTAGGAGCTACTACAGGTGGGTTTGTCACATGTGGTGGTGTGCTCACACAGCACTGCTCCCTGTGCTGTCTTCCTCTCTTGCAGCCCCACTGTAGCCAAGTCTCAGCCCTACTGGCCATTAATAGTCCCATGTAGCATATTCCTCTTGGGAAGGAGGCATAGAAAGACACAGATAACCCAGAGTTTAAGAAATCATTTTGGCAGAGAACTATGCTTAAATTATTTTCTTTGGCAGATGAATTGACACAGTCCTCAAGTGTTTTGATGTATGTTAATCTATTGACAGAAAAAACAGTAAGTGGGACAATACAGTCCAGCACATGCATCAGTTGGCCAAGATAAACACATACTTATATAACTGCTCTTTGCATTATCATAAAACTGACATTTTTGTTAAAAGCTTTGTTTTGGATAAAAATAATTTTCGATTCTGTATTTTGGAGTAAACAACCTGGAAAAAGAAAACATCAAAAAGTTGTAAGAGGAAAGAAGACAGGGAATCTATGCAAGGCATTGTATATCCTTTCAAACCACTGTCTGTGCAATATTCAGAATTTAGAAAGGTGTATAGAAAATGAAAATGTTCTTACAAGGCAAAGATGCATCTGTATAGTCATTTGAAATGGGAGCCAGAGTATGAAAAGAACACTTAGGGCAGTTAAGTGTTGGGTGTCAAACACTTGGAGCTTTGAATGAGTATTTTTTACATGGAGAGAATCTAAATTGATGAATTACACTGCATTACTTTGAAATCATGACTGAAATTTAATTGATTATAGATTGTGTAATATAAAGCAATACTTCAGAATTGCATACTTACTATTAAGAACATCACAATCACTGCTGACAAGTTCTTTTTTCCCATTCTGCAGCACAAAACTGGCTTTAATTCTAGCTGAACAATCACCTGATGGGCTGAAAGGAACTTGGTTTGAGATCTCATTTTTAGATACTCAATTTGGAAAGTTTTCAGTGAATGAGATGAGCAAGTGACCAATCTGAAATAATGTGGTTTTTATTTACAGTTAAAACCAGTGACAATGTACATAGGGAAAACTCTGAAAGAGCTGTCTTGGTTTGTGCCATTCTCAAGTGTGACCTCCTTAATGTCATGTGTGGCTGCAGGGGACAGATGAGTTCTAGACTGCCAGAACTATTTCTCAAAAATGGCTTGAAATTTTTTTATACATCTCTTTAGGTGATAAAATAGCAAGAAAATAACTTTTAGGTGGGAAGCTATCACTTTATTTCTCTAAGGCAGTATGGACAGAGTCAAAGGTGCCTGTGTCATATTTGCTCTACTTTCACTGCTAATCTAAGTGGGGTTTATATTTGAATTTGCATCATGTACACCAGATATGTAATGGTTTGACAGCACTCAAACACAATTATAATCTCTGTTGTGGTTTGCTCTTAGGACTGAAGAATTGCATCAGTTTGGGATATAAGGCAAATTGTGTAAATTTTAAAACTCCAGAACTACAACAAGCTTTGTTATGGTTTTTTTAAACCTCTATTTAGAGGCAGTTGACATTTTACATAGCAGAAATTAAATGTACTTAAATCTCAGATTTTTTTTTTTTTTTTTTTAACTTTAGGAACAGGTACATTCAAATTTTAAAAATCCATGCAAAGGGCATAAAATTACAATATATTATCAAAGAAAAAGTATGTATACATTCTCTGTTCAAACTTTTACCAAAAACAATTTTTAATTTAAAACTTTTCTGCATAACATCTAGTCCTAGTAATTCAAATTCAGAAATGCCATGATGGTTTCAAAAATAGAGAAGAAAGATGAGTTAAAAGAGTGGAGTTGGCAAAGGGAATGGAACAGTGTGGATTGAGAGAGGTGAGAATCAGCCAAGCTAAAAGACCTTATTCACATGTTTAATAATGTTCAAGGTGCATCTGAATTGATAGTTGAGTAATGTAGAAACAAATTTTTTAATATAATTTTTATTTTTTACTTTATTACCAAGGTTCAGGCCACTGCTGAAATATTTAGCTTATTCTGGTAGCAGTCTTAGGAAATGTGTTGGGAGTTGGAAGACTGGGTTGTCTCCCCATATTCAAGGCAGCCCAGACCATTGGTCAAGTTGTGACTGATTCACTTGCACTACATGTGCTCATAATACTCTGCGTATGAGGAGAACATCCTTGATGAGCACTGCCAACCTGGCACCTGCTAGGTACCTTGGTGAAACATGAAAGGTGCTTTAAAGCTCTCTAAATGCAGTCTGTCTGGCAGAAAGGCCTCCTTCCGCCGCGGGACGGTCCCTCTCCCGCGGGGCCTTCCCCGCGCCGCGGGCGGGGCTGCGCGGCCGCCGCCGGAGGGTGGCGCTGCCGCCCGCGCGGCC
>VZTR01008867.1:175032-191253 GCA_013400775.1 Chaetops frenatus
GCCTGGGCCCGTGCCCGCCGCTCTGGGCACGGCGGGCGCAGGGCTGAGACGCGGTTTCCGGCAGAGGGGGGGCTGATCCCTCCCGCCTCCGCTTCCTCCTCCGTGTCTTCCCCGGAGGAGGAGGAGGAGGAGGGCCCCGCGGGGGCCGGGCCGCGGCGCTTCGGGGGCTACTCGCGGCCCCGTCGGGCAGAGTGCCCCCTGCCAGCGCTCCCTGCGCCGCCCCCGCCGCACGCAGGGCCTGGCCCCCGCCGGGCCGCTCGGTGACCGTCCCCGTCCCATGCAGTGCCGCCTTCGTCGTGAGAGCTGGTGCTCGTCTGCGGGCAAACCCCGCAAGCACTGACTTACAGCCGAGCTGAACCGGAGGCTGCTGTTTGTGGGGTGCTTTTGTTAAAGGTTTTTTTACGAAGTATTTACTGTTGTATATATAAATTAATTTTTCAAATCTGTTAATTCAGGGTGTCTGGCACTACCTCACAAGCGTTATTACTGGTGCAGTTTGACACGCATAAATGTGCTGAGAAATCTGTTGAGTAAGGAGTTCATTTACTTGGTTTTGAAATTCAGAGACTGAAAGCACCTTTCGTGTTACCGATATTACTGTTTTCTGACATCTTTGTCAAATATTATACGTATCTTGATCTTTGAAAGTTGTTTAAATTCTTCATTTACTGTGTATGCATACCCAGTTTTTACTGTTGGGCTTAGTCATCCTAGATGACTGTCCTCTCAATTGGGCTTGCAACACTTTGACAGGGCAAATGACCCAAGATTACCTCCAGAGCACCTTGCCAGGAACCACGATACTGAAAAGGAAGTCAGGGTTTGGTTTAACAGAAATGAGACAAAATAGGCAATTCTGTCATTGCTCATAAATGGTTTTACTGAGAACATTTTCTGGAATAGAAGGGGCAAAAGGATGTACTAGAGGAAAAAAAGATGCAGTGCAGACTGAAGTGGTGGGAGATTGATCTTTTATGTAGGGGTGTTTTGAAGATTATTTGCTTTTCTATGGTAAACAGAGACCACTCTGGAAATATCAAATTGGCTTCATTTGCCGTGCAAGCGATGATTTTAAAAGTGTATTTATCCCCATGGTAGCTAGTCTGTTACAGTACACCATAAAAAAAAAGTCTGAAATTAACAAAATTTTACCCACAGCTATTATAAAAGTTAAAAAAAAAAGTTATATTTTTTCATAACTAGACCAAGGGAGTACTTTTAATCTGAAACAAGAAAAAAAAATCAGAAAAAATCTGGACTGTTTTTTGGGAACAAACCACATTGTTAGAATGTGAAACTTGATCATTACTGACTTCAGTTTAGCAATTTCGCATTGACCCTGCCAGGGTGGGTCTGGCTCCTGTAGAGCCACTGTGCCTGCAGTAACCTTAGGTGGGAGGCAGTGCCAGACTGAGATTGGCACTTGTTGAAAGTTTGTTTGACTTTTGCAAGGGAAGGAGGTGTTAGCTGGCTCCATTTTCTACTGGTTTAACTCCTTGAACCAATGTGGTCTTAGATGCACAAGGGAAAGAGGCAAAATGCGTGTGTTAGTTGGGAAGCACGGGATTGCTGCTGTACTGACTTTGCTGTGATGTTGGAGTGGTTACTTTGGTGTGGTGGTAGTGATTTCTGTCCTTGGCTCTCTGTGCTGATTCTGTCTGAAACTGCAACTCTAGGGCTCACTAGGGCAGCTGATTTATTGTGACTTTGTGCCCTGACCCCAGATCAGTGGGCTCCCACAGACCATGGTACAAGTTGAAGCACTTTGGCTGAATCTTCCCAGCACCTTGGCCTTTAACTGCTGTTGAAATATAAATTATAGGAACAGATAACAGAAAACTGTTGCTTTTATCTCAGCCAGGAAAGGGCAGCTGTTTTAGAGTTCTCTCCTCTTTGTTCTCGATTACCTGAGAAAAGGAGGAATGTCTGGGCAGATCAATCTAAAATAGAAATACTGGCCCTATCTGGCAGAGATATTAAAAGTACTCAAATCCAAATTCCTGTAGCACATTATGGTTTTGTCTTCTGGGAGAATATGGTCCAACTAGTGACATGTAGGCCAGATCCAACCTGCAGGACACTTGTTTAAATTAGTTCCTTTTCCTTGAAGGAGGTGATGATGTGTTTGCTCTCATAATGGCTGAACACTTTCTGTTGTGCATGACTTGTGTCTGTGGTAGCCCATGCTGGGGCAAAGGAGAAGCAAAGGTGTTTTTTTCACTGTATTGTGTGGCACAGTGGGAAGCCTGGAAGTTGTCACTCTTGTATCTTACTGTGTCCTGGACCTGCCATCCAGTCCTAAAGTCATAAACTGGAGTGCATAAAGATGATAAATATTTTTAATTAGATATTCTGTATTTATTAACATATATTATAAAATGTACCACTATATTTGTATGTGTATGTGACTCCTGTGAAAATTAGATGCAGGTACTTGTTAAGGGAAGGTACTATAAAAAGTAGTAGGTGGTTGGAGTTGTGGTGAGAGAAGCACAACCTAAAAAATCAAAATTGTGAATGACTTCCTTAAAAGGAAATGCTGACATCTGAAAAACAAAGTTCTGTAATTAGGGTTTGGCTTTGTGCTTGCTATGGTCTTAATATGCCTGAGTGCCTTGGCACAAATCTTCAGGCTTTTATATCTACAAAATGGAGAAGACTTTTTTTCAGCAAAAGTTATGAAAATACCAAAGCAATGGAAAATAAACAAAACATGCTGGAGAGTTCAGAGTCCTTCTGATCTCTTTCAGATATATATTTCATTGTCATTTGCATGGTTTTAGGATTTAGGGGGCCTATTTAATGTTAAAGGGCTGAAGTAGACATCAGAACTTGAGATTTTTACCTCTGTAAATCTGTTTTAGAGTTTATATTTTCTTCTGACAAACCTATTCTTAAGATGGAATCCTGAGAATCAAATTGAGTCTTGTTCTTGTTTACTTTTAGATGCCTGTCTTAGATGTCAAGCTGAAAACAAACAAGAAGATTGTGTTGGTATGTAGTGACTTCATTCGCTTGTTTTTCAATTGAAGCTTCTCTCAGTATGGTGCATTTTAAAGTTTGAAGGGAATACTGATTTTATTAATGCTCAAAAGTAAACTGGTGTTTTGTTCTACATTTTATCATCTTTTTACATTAGTAATACCTCATGCTTTATTTTTGAGCACTAATAAAGTCAGTTTTCATGTCAGCTGTGCTGCAAAACAAAACAGCTTCCAATTTTCTGTCAACACATACACAACTAAGAGGTTTAAGTTTCTTTCACCGTGAGCATATTTGAGATCATAATGTAAATTTTTGAAGTGGGTAGGAAAAAGCTCCTTTTTTCTTCAGAGGTGCATGCCAGAAAACACAATGGTAGTACAAATAAAAATCCTCTGTTCTGAAATAAATGTGTGTCTGAGTTAGAAAGTGGTATTTTTCCCACTCTTAATTCAGAGATAATGGAGGCAGTGGCTTGGTTATTCACTTTTGATTTTCAGAAGTGGAATCACTTCAGTTTAAACAGAATCATGCTTTCAGTGCCAATGTATGCAAAAGAAAGTCTTAATTCTGACTGTTTAAATTGGATATAGTAAAAACTACTTCAGAGAGTTTGCTTTAAACCTTTAAGACAACTTTTAAAACAATGGTAAACCTTTTCATCCTGTTGAGCTTTGAGTTTTGAAGTATATTGTCTCAAACTTAATCCACTGGGGATTTTTGATGATTGTTTTACTGCCAATAGGGTTTTCCTGTTCTAGATATCTTTATTGGCTTACTAAGTATCCTATTTAAGATAGAGAGGAAAAAGTATAATTTACAGCACTTCCTTTGATTGGTACCCTTGTACTCCTGAGGAATATGTGACCTAATAGGGAAAAAAAGCAAAGTAAAAACATTTAAAATTATTATTCGGGAGTAAAGGATAAAAGATAACACTTTTTGTAGTGTTGAAACAACTGTAGCCTGTGAATAACTGCTGGTGTAAAGTCCCGTTTTAAGACTATATACTGTGTCACATGTGCCTCCTTCATATCGTACATTTCAGTTCAAACAGTGCATTTCATATGAGAATTTGATGATATGTTCTTGTGTGATAGAACTCAGTAGTGCACTGGCTTTATTTTGGTACTGGGGAAGATAAAGGGAAAAACTTTTAATAGTTGCACTTATTTCCTGGGCAGAACTGCTAAATGTGTTTATACAGTCACAAAACCCTGTCACTTTATACAAGAAGGTGAGAATATATGCATTTCTTTTTTTAATATTTGGAAGTAAGTAAAAGGCTTGATGATGGAACTGACAATTATCAGGATGATCGTAATAATCCAATCTCAGTGGATAAATCAGTGATGACCTGTTTTGTCTCTTAAGTTTCCAGCAGTTATAAATATTTGAGATTGATAGTTTGAACCTTGCTGTGGTGGTGATTGAACAGCTGAGTGTGACTGGAACATGTTCTTTCTTCTCTTTCAGTGGTTTGGGGAGAATGCAATCATTCCTTCCACAACTGCTGCATGTCCTTGTGGGTGAAACAGAATAATCGCTGTCCCCTCTGCCAGCAGGACTGGGTAGTCCAGAGAATAGGCAAATAAAAACTGGAAGGGTTTCTTTCTGTTGCACTTGCTGGAATGGTGTGTGTGTTATGCCCTATATTCATGCAGAACAGAAAGTGTCCATCAGGACATGACTCACTTGGTTTATCTGCTCCAAGACCAGAGTGGGTGGTGCAGTCTGTGGTCAGGCTCACTGCAGGGGTTCCACAATTGAAACAGGAGACACTACATCAACAAATGTATCTGCTATGATTTAAGTGTAACCTGTATCAGAGCATAGAAACTTGGTGGTGCAGATTATACCATACACACAGAGCATTTAATCTTTTTCCATTGATAAGTGAATTAAATTGAAAGGGTCGCCTTACCTGGTCTGATACACTGCATAGTTTACTGTCAGGATAAAGAAAATGTTTCTTAAGTAATATTGTATGCAAAAATAGAGTCAGTGTGTTTTCTAAGAAAGTGTTCTGGGTTTTAATCTAAAATGAGCAGTGTGTAAAACATTTGCTATGTGCTTTTTCAATCATATTGTATTAAACATTTCTAATTTAGGTTTTCTTTATGACTTTCGTTTTGTTGTGTCTCTAAGTCTGTTGTTCTGTTATATTCTATACATGATTTCTACAACCATAAAATTAAAATGTAACCACAGTAATATTCGCTTAATTTATAATTCTGTTGGTGATGATGGAAACATGTATTTCTAACCCAAAGATTTTTTGTACAAAAACATGTATTTGATATCAGTTAACGAGAGGTGTAGACAATCTTGCTGGTTAGTTGATTAATATAGGAAGCAAACAAAAGCGATAATTTAAATAACCCAAGCCAAGGAAAGGAGGCACTAATTAAATCTAGGGGAAAAATGGTAAACTGTGATTTCATGAAAATTCAGTTAATAGAAATTTCTTTATTGTCTTTTTATTGGTCATAATGTTTTAGAAGCATTTTTTCATATTTGTGAAAGTCCTGAATAAATCATCTTCTTTGAATTTTTTCTTACAGCTATTTAAGTGCTTGCGTCTAACTTCATCTTTTCCCTAAATATCCAAATCACTTTGAATCTGAACATATGCTGTGGGATTTTTAAAATATATGTAATGGAGAGGTAGAATTTTTCCTTTAAATCTTGCACAACTACAGGCTTAATAAAATGGTTAATCAGCATGGGTGAAATTGAAGCAATATAATCTGCATTGTTTACTTCAAAATTTAACATCTTTAATGTTTAATGTGTTTATCAGCAGATGTATTTCTATCTAAGTACATTTAAAGAGGTTTATCGTCACTGTATAAAGTAGTTCTAATCTTTGTACCATCAAGCATATTGCAGAGTTTACTGTGGTTTTGTTTAATATTGTAATCTTGTTTTTAAGATGTTTTGGTTTTTTAAATGCAGCTTTCTGTTTAATTAAACACTGAGATAAAAAATCCTGAGTCACTGTTACACTGTATCACATTAGTTGTTATTATGCCAGGTTATGTCTGTCTTAAAACTGAAAACAAATGTAAAATACGTTAACAGTAGTAATGAAGTGCCTATAGCATTTACATTGTTGTGGAGTATTTCTGTTTGTGTAAAAGTATTCCCAGAATTTTTTCAAAAAAGAAATCTAAGTGGATGTGGAAATAAATCTTAGCTGTCACAGTCAAACTGTATCTTACCTACCACCTATTTTCTCTGTTTAGGTTTGGTCATGTCACATGCATGGCAAGAATAGCTGAGAATTACAGTTGTGGAAGAGTTTTTTCCAAAGTGTCAGCTCAAAGGGGTGTTGACACAAATGAGGTATTAGGAAAGTTAATGTTGAAATAAAAGTAGCTGATAGTTGTGTGTATCTGTTTGCATATTATAAGTATCTTGTTGACCTGTAATTGAGATTCGTCTAGAACATAAGGTAATAAATTTTAAGTCCTGCATATTTTCTCTGTGATTTAGAGATTAGCCTACATCTCAGTCTTTCTGTGAGCATCACACCATCATACCTAAATATGCCATTAATATGGTCATTAACATGCCCATTTTCAGTTCTGTAATTGCTCACCTATTGTGCATGCAAAATAAATCATTTTTGCTTCTCACCCAAATGTAGTGTTTTATGAGCAGGTAACACTATCTTAAATAGCCATTATCAACTAATAGATTAATGCTGATCTACTTTTCTCCAGTGTTTAATAAATGCTGAGCAGATTTGGATAAGTCAGCAAGGAAGTCTCAAAAGTGACTGGTGTAATGAGTATGTGTTGAATGATCATATTGTTTGATACTGCTTTTCACGAAGTTATGTTCTTTTAGAAAAAAGTTTATGTTCCACAGAAACTGGGAAATATTCTAATTAATGGAGTAGAATGGTCTTTGGATCTGTAAGAGTGTCTGTCTTATGCAGGTGCCATAAACATTAGGTATTTTCTTAATTTGCTTAGGCATGAATATACCAATAGCTTGAGTTCAGCCTTAGGACCCCAGCTATCAGTCATTTGTCCTGCTCCTCTTTGAGCTGTGGTGGATATTCTGGCTAAACATAAAAAAGACCCTACTGAATTGTAGGAAATTAAAAGCTTTATTTAAAAAAACCCTGAAATTAAAGCTTTGTTGTCTCCTTTCATGCCTTTCTCTACCTGCGCTATTACAGGAATGTGTTGCTGTAAGCCTCATTTTCAGCACAGCCACCAGCAGAATTCCCCATTTTTCCCTTTGGCTCTTTGTAGTGTTGCCCATGATGTTGGCTGCTCTGTTGAGCCCTTTATGTAACCTTCTCTCGCCCTGTGCTTGCTCTCACCTGGCAGAACTGGCCAGGCTTTCCAGTCTCTGCCTTACAGTTCCCCCGTTCTTGTGCACACCCAGCTGTTTGCAATGGATGGCCCTCTCCATCACTCCTAGAAATACACACCTCCAAGGGAATTTTGTGGAGTACAAGCATGAGTTTTATGTCAAATTGATTCAATGCGGACAGGATTAAGCACATAAAAACAAAATACTGCATGGTTGTAGAGTGGCAAAAAGCAGCCAGGAAGGGCTTAACACTTACTGTAGGGAGTCTGAGAGGTGCCTGTTATTACTCTTGATGTTTAGTTTTTGTGATTCAGCTCTTCAGCTTGTGAATAAAGAAAAAAGAAACTTGACCTTGACCTCAAGAGTACAGCTTGACCCCAGTGTTACTTCTTTTCTTGTTCTCATAATACCTTCCTTATATTTAAGGAAAGTTTTAACAGCCAAATCACCTGACCCCCACAGCAGAAAGGGGCTTAGCCTGGTGAGTGGCACACATAATTTTTATTCTTTTGAAGGGAAGGAAATGCCTCCTAGTAGGCAGCTAGCAAGTGAAGTCAAGTGGAATTTGCCGTCACTTGATTATAATCAGCTTTGTCCCTTTGTTGATGTCACCTCAGCTATATGCTGTTGCCACCTTCCCATCTGACCACTTTCTGTCATAAAGCTCAGCAGGGAAAGTAAACTGAGGCCAAAACAACATATGGAAGTGTCTTGGCAAGATTTGGCTGGTCATTTGAAGTGTTTCTCTTTTTTCTGTGGGTAGGAGATGAAGTCAGAGCTGTGTTGTTTCATATATAAGGATCATTATTTTTAGACCAGCGACAGTTCTTAGCCTCTGCATGTAATCTGCTCAGACAAAGCCACGCAAGGCAGCAGGGTTTGCATGAACTGTCTGTGGGGCTGTCATTGGTGTTGAGTATAACTTGAGTTTTGGAGGTGTGAATGCTTAAAGCACTGAATTGTGTGGTAATTTAAAGCTCAACACCTCATATTCATCTATGTCAAGGTCTTTTAGGCATGGCAGATTTGTGATAAAAACTTCTCATAAAACCAGATCCCAAGGTATGCAGTTGTTAGTCTGCTGGTGTTTGGTGTCGACTGGGGGAGATCAGCCCTGTCCTGCTGACTGTGGCCAAAGTGCCCTTGAGTTGGAGAGTGTATGTATTGCAGCCAGGAATCTCTGCACGTTCCCAGCAGCCAGGGACAGTGCATGTAGAGGGAATCTTGGTACATTTAAAGTTTATCAGGGTGCATTCTGAAGAACACCAGCTGAACCACGTGCGTTTGGTACTGCCAGTGGGAAGGTTTGCCTAGGATGTCATCCCTCAGCTATACATAGCAAACTCAAAGCTTCTTACAGAGAAACCTCTTACCAGTCACTTTCCACAAATGGTGCCTATACCTAAAGGTACTTAGTGAAAATCCTTGAGAGGTATTTAATGCAAAAGCAGTTAGTCTCTCCGGTGTTTTTCTGAAGCCCTCAGACACCACTAGCAGGGAGAAGTGCAGGGCAGCTACAGCATAGCTCTTGGGCCAGTTACTCATTTTGTTTGAACCAGGCTCTGCCACCCCAAGGGCTTGCCGAAATGTGTGACATGGGGGGGCTCGACAACCTGATTGCCAACACTGCCTACCTCCAGGCAAGGAAGAGTGGAGAAGGAGACACCAGAGAAATGCAAAAAAGGCGTAAGAGCCTCTCACTGCCCAAGATTGAGGAGTGCAAAGAGCATAGACCGTCCATTGTTGCTGATTATGACAGCATCTGTGAACAGCAGCCCATTGGCAAGAAATTCTTCAGAGACTTCTTAGAGACAGTGCCAGAATATTTGGTAGCTAGGGACTTCCTGGATGAGGTATCAAACTGGGAGTTGGCAGAGGACAATCTCAAGAACAGTACCATGGAGAATATTGTCACCAATTTTCTCAAGGAGGGCGCCAAAAACTATCTGACTTTCATGAGCTCTGACTTGGTCAGCAAATGCAAAGCAGCTACTGCAAAAGACTATGAGAACATCATGCAGCTGGCCAAGGAGGAAACCAAAGTCTTCTTTAAAAACAAGCCCTTCCAAGACTTCCAGACCAGCCCCTTCTATGACAAATTCATCCAATGGAAAGTGTTTGAGAAGCAACCTGTAACTGATAAGTACTTCTCAGAGTTCCGAGTGCTGGGCAAAGGTGGCTTTGGAGAGGTAAGAGCTTGTACTTTTAAGGATGTAAGACATCTCTCCCCTTTCAAGACCAGCAGGTGGGTTTGCAAAGAGCAGTGGATTAAGCCATTGTGTGAAGATTTGTAAAGTGTCCCCCTTCAGATTGCCCATATTCCAGAAATTAGGCTCGATTATTATACTGTGATAGAAGCTCTTGCCAGTAAAAAGCTACTTTAATGGTTTTATGTTCTGTATCTATGCTAGTAAAAAAGCAAGCTTCTTTATAAAAACTTGCATGAATGTTCATGTAGTTAATTACTAGTCTGCTTCTTGACATCATCTTAGCCTGTGCTATCTCACACACTCCCAGATAATTCCTAGCTGCAGTTTAAGGAAAAGCACGCATCAGGATGTGTTCCCAAACTACAGTATAAAGGTTTTTGAGAGTCAAGCGAGTTGAACTGTACAGATGCAATCTGTATATGCTGCTTATTCTCACTGTTACAGATTTTTGTTCTTGTCCTTGTTCCTTTTATTTGCTAATACATGTCTACTATTGGCATCCTAGAGAACCTTGCATCAGGGCCACCATATAATACAGGTCCAGAACAGAACTGATTGTGCACTTGTTTTTTCCTTGTTTTCTCTGGTAATACACTCCTCATAGAAATTAGCATCAGCAGCTACTATTAGGCATCAGTGATTCCCCAGGCCCTGCGTGTTACTACCCTTGATATTCCAGTCTCTGAGTAAAATTCCTTCATTACCTTTCCATGTGCATTTTCTCTAGGTTTGTGCCATCCAGGTCAAAAATACTGGCAAGATGTATGCCTGCAAGAAACTGGATAAGAAAAGGTTGAAAAAGAAAAGTGGAGAGAAGATGGCACTGTTGGAGAAAGAGATCCTGGAGAAGGTCAACAGCCCTTTCATAGTCACACTAGCTTACGCCTACGAGACCAAAACCCATCTGTGTCTTGTTATGAGCCTCATGAATGGAGGGGATCTGAAGTATCACATCTACAATGTGGGTGAAAGGGGTTTGGAAATGAAAAGGATCATCTTTTACTCAGCTCAGATCACCTGTGGGATTCTGCATCTCCATTCCATCAAAATTTTGTACCGAGATATGAAACCAGAGAACGTCCTCCTGGATGATAATGGGAACTGCAGACTGTCTGATCTTGGATTGGCAGTGCAGGTCAAAGAAGGAAAAAGCATCACTCAGAGGGTGAGTATAAATTCAGTGCACGTGGGCAGTGGGAAGTGAAAACATTCTGTCTCTAATGCCTTTTGAGTCCAAGACTTAATTCCCAGGCACTGATTCTTTGCTAAAGATCTAACATAGTCATTTCATTCTGAGAGACAGGTCATAAGAAGATTTGGTTTAATAACTATTTAGCTGCTGCATGTAGTAAAATAGCTTATTTTGCACAGAAACAGTAGAATCAACTTGACCTCTTTCTTTTAAGATAAGCTCTTGAACCAGTGACTTTAGAGAGGCAGATGCCTTGTGCTTTAGGAAATACTTCATAGTCAGGGATTTAACCAACTGTTTAATGAGCAGCAGTCAAAGATACGACTCCTCCTGTATTCCACTTTTGCTCCTAGGAGAATAAAATTTCTTACACATTACACATTAAGTATATTACACATGAAGTGATGCTACTGATTGTATTGCAGGTGTGCATGGTGCTGCATAATAAATAATTTCCAACCTTCAATCCCCCTCCACAAATTAATTCCTGAAAAAGTTACCAGATTTGATGGCTTGTAAATGTCCATGCCTGTCTACATGTGTAAGAAGAAAAAGATGGATCACCAGCCTGATTTTCTGTGAATTAGATTGTGCAGCACTTCAGCTGTGCCTGTGGTCATCCCAAACTAACCTGGATTTGTAATTATGAAGGGAGATTTACACAAGAAATAGGTATTCAGGTAGCTTAATTGAGAAAAACACATATTTCTGTCAAAGTATCTGGAACCTAAAGATGTGTATAATGAGAGAATGTGTCTGAAATATTCTAAAAATATGAAGAAATGGAAGCAACGTTATAAACTGGTCTAACTTCCCTATGTTAAACTCCCCAAATTCACATTAGAAATCCAGTAGAGGAGAGGACCTGCTAATGGCCTTCTACATCATGTTTGAAGTGCACAACTTTTGGTGTTGTTAAATTCAGTAATTTTGAAGGATCTTTTATTTTCCTGGCAATTGAAGAAGTTTGTACTATGAGTGGTTTTAGTTCTCACCAAAAAAAATGCAGAAATTGCTGTATGTATAGATAGTAAATAATTTTAAAATTAAACTGCATGGTGTTTGGATACAAAAATATAGCTTACGTGAAAGCTAAGGCAGGTAGAACTTAAGTGAAATGAGAATGTTGTTTTGTTTGTAAATATGGCATTTTCATCAGTGAACCTAAAGCTATAAACCTTATTGTGCTTTGCAAGTTAGAGAGGCATGCAGTTACTATGATCAGAACAAATAGTTTTGTCAAAGGGCAGTTTCTCTTACTTGAAAATATGTGGGGTTTGGCAGAAGGAAAAAAACCCTAAAACTAAAGAGTGTATTTAGCAATATGTAACCACTTCTGTTGGTATTAGGGTAGAATCTCAAAGCAATATTGAACAAGGTGGTTTTTCCTCCTCGCCTTCTATGACAGCCATCAGATTGTTAGTGACTTTTCTTTTGTTGTTTTTAGAAGCTCTATTCACCATTATATGGGTGCTCTTATTAGAGCAAAAACTGCAATGAATAATGTAGTACATGATTGTAATGTGTTGTAAGGAATTTCTGTTAAAGGCAGTTTTACTCATATATTACATTGAAATAGGAGATGGAAGAGAAAGATTTTTTTTTCTTTTTCTGTATCATAACTATAAATTAATTAATTCCCTATTTTTTTGCATTTCTGGAAAATAGTCATATTTGAAAACTTCTAAAAAAATGTTATATGAGTTGGATATTATTATTTATACTAATGTCATACATAGGAAGACCAAAGAACATATTTACAAAATTTACATTAAGCTTCACCATGTACTCCTGCAATAAGAGAAAAATTGTGCTGTCAAAGTAATTTTTGTCTACAAATCATAGTTACATTCTGACTTTAAATGATCTGAAAATTTACATCATAACATAGTTTTTGAGTATGACTGCCCAATTGTTATCACTCAACCAAACCAATACAAATCACTTTCTTTTTTCACCCAAAGAAACGTATGGCTCTAGACGGGTTTATGAAATGAAATTTCATCAGTTGCACCATTTTGTGGACACAGTTTTATAAGAGCATTTCTATAAGTTAAAGCAGAATATATATTCCTTCCAGGCCAAATCTGCATTATACTGGTATCTAAGTGCCTAATATCATAAGGCTGTTTCTAGATTTTGGATGATAGTTTGAACTGACAATTTAAGGCTTACAATTTTCAGTCACTAAGTAAGAGATATTACTACTGATCTATAGTATATTATATATGGATTTATCTGTGTATTCATTCCATTTAAAATTGCAAAAAATACACTATTTTTATGAATTCTGAAAGTTTTGTGCTCTCTCATAGCCGCACACGCCATTAAAGATTATATTTGTTCTGCTTTCAAAGCAGAAAAAAATTCCTGCCCTCTCATGTATGAATAAATGCACATCACCCATACATCAGCTGGAGGATCCATTAATCTCTTTTCTAAATCCTATTAGGTGATTAGGTTATCACATGGCACAAGTAATAAGCTTGTTAATGAGTTCCTGTTTTAGACATTTTCTAAGTTTTTATTGAGGGTTTCTACAAAATTATAATATTTATGTATTGTTCATCAGCCAAATAAATGTTCCTTGTGGGTAGAAAGGTTTTTTGAGTTTTAGATGGATTACTTTAACGTGGTCTTAATAAAAAATAGGGTGTGTTTATGCTTCAGAAAAAGCATTGTGCAACTAATGATTCAATACTTATGTAATTGAAGAAGCCTTGGTATCCTTTAAGTACTGCCATTACATATACTCCTTTTGAAAAGCGCTTTTGTGCTCCATACCAGTTGCTCATAACTATTAAAAATAAAGATACCCTGCTTTCAGAAACAATGCTCCTTACAAAGATCTTGAAGGAGTTGGATACCCAGCCTTAATTTTCTCCCTCTCTCTGGCAAGGAGAAACATCCAGCTTTCTGTGTGAATGAACTTATAGTGTAGCTGTAAGTAATTGATACAGTAGTAATTACAAAATTTAGAAACCTTTAATTTCACTCAGTGTGGTGATTTGCCTTTGTGAAGTGCCACCTGGCCCTAGAATGGAGAAATCACCCAAAAAAACTAAAATACACAAGTTTGAATAATAACAGTCTTGAAAATGAAAGTTGAAAACAATTAAAAACTACTTACAATATAATTTTCCTTCATTAAACATATATGGATTATATGGGATCTTCTCCTGATAGTTGCATGCACCTGTGCAATCTATCAAGAAATGTGTCTATGCACACTGACTCAGGCAGACAGCTCTTACTGACACCGCTGGAAACAGATACAAACTCTTAACCAGTGCTAATAAAACTGTCCAGGACTTTATATGTCATTATGACTTCCTATAAATGTGCCTGTTGCATCTGATCTGATGTATTGATCAGACCCTGCAGGAACTACTTTGTAACTTACACTTATTTCTCTTCAAATGTTGTTTTCTCTGTCGTACTTAAGTGGAATAGACAACAAGGAGAAACTGAGAGGCTGCAAAGATGGCTTTTTACACAGGCTGAGTGTTCTGTCTGGTTATGTACACACTGGATTGATTCTGGCACTTGGGGTTTTTTGCATACAACAGAAATGGGAAGCTTCCATCCCAAGTTTCCCCACTTGAACAGTTTGACCTGTCATCTTTTTCTTGAAGTCTCTGCAGCTTATTCTCATACAAATCAAAATCCACTTGTATGTGAGTCAAGTGCTCCAGCTCTTACCCAAAAGAGTAATACTACTTAGTTTCCTGAGAACGGTTGTGAGAAAAGTAAGCATGTTCTTCTGTTTAGTATCTTCATATCCTCTGTGAATTTAAATACAGAGGACTTAATTCCACTTTTCCAGAAGTTTGTGTGTATTTGCTGTTTATTTAGGGAGAATTTTCTGCTCTTGCTGGGTTTTGCGAAAAGCAACTGTTGCATGTAAATTTTGAAGAGGAACTTTTGTGCAGATGCATGTGAGCCAGAGAGCTTAAACATTAACATAATAACTGTGAAAAATAACACAAGCATATTTTTGTAGTATTTATAAAAGTGCATTCATATCTTCAGAGGTTTCAGGCTTCTTCACAGTTTTCCTGTGCTATGTTTTATGTATTTGAAGGACATCATAATATTTTTATAGGAAAAACATGTTTTGGTTAAAATCTTACTCAAAATGTCCTTTTGCCCTCCTGTATGTTTGTTTATTATAAGATTCTATTTCTTAGGAAAACACAAGGAAATCTATTTAGATGTTCCTGAAACTTGTAGTTTAATTTCAAGGCAGTTGAAAAGCAGGAGGAGGGTTTAGACTCGTGAAATAAAAAATAATTCCAAAAGCTATTCTACAGTTGACCTTTGTTCATTATCAGACGGCATTCTTACTGGATAAGATTCTGTAAAAATTTCTTCTTCCTTTGCACTTTGAAACATGACAGCTCTTCATTTGCTCAGAATTAGAGGGACTTGCTGTTTTCCTTATACTTTTTGAAGTATGACATGTAAAACTGATGTTTTTACTAGCAGAACTTTGTTCTTAAATATTTTGATAATCGCAGTTTTATGAGGTGTGTCATCATGACAGGTGTTTTATATTTTTTTAATCTCTGAAATGTGTACTGTACAGAATGCAGCCTTACCCACAAAAGTCTGTGGGGCCAGCTGGGATCCATGCCAGGGTACTGAGAGAGCAGGCAGAAGTGCTCATGGAGTCACTTCCCATCATGACTTTCCCAGCAGTCCTGGAAAACCAAGGAGGTCCCAGCTGGCTGGACATTAGCAAATGTGATGCCCATCCACAAGAAGGGCTGGAAGGAGGATCCAGGAAACTACCAGGCTGTCAACCTGACCTTGGTACCAGAGAAGGTCATGGTGTAGATCATTCTGAGTGTGGTCATGCAGCGCATACAGGACAACCAAGGGATCAGGCCCAGCCAGCATGGGTTTAAGAAATGCAGATCCTGCTTGACCAGCCTCATCTCCTTCCATGACAAGGTGACCTGCTTTGTGGACGAGGAGATGGCTGTGGATATGTCTGTCTGGATTGTAGTAAAGCCTGTGTTACTGTTTCCCACAGCATTTGGAGAACCTGGCTGCTCGTGGCTTGCACAGGTGCTCTCTTTGCTGGGTGAAAACGGCCTGGATGGCCGGGCCCAGAGAGTGGTGGGAAATGGAATTACATCCAGCTGGCACCTGGTCACTGGTGGGGCTCCTCAGAGCTCCACACCGGGGCCAGCCCTGATAAATGTCTTCACTGATGATCTGGACAAGGGGATCAAGTGCACTCTCAGTGAGTTCACAGGCAGCACCAAGTTGGCTGGGAATGTGGATCTGCTGGAGGGCAGGAAGGCTCTGCAGAGGGATCTGGACAGGCTGGATTGATGGACTGATGGCAGTTCTACAAGGTTCAGTAAGGCAAAGCTGCAGGTCCTGCACTTGGGTCACAACAACCCCCACAGACTACAGGCTTGGGGAAGAGTGGCTGGAAAGCTGCCCAGTGGGAAAAGGGGGTTGTTGGTCAACAGCCTGCTGAACATGAGCCAG
>VZTR01008868.1:1994-16820 GCA_013400775.1 Chaetops frenatus
GAAGCCATTGAAAAAATATTTGAGATGAAATGGTCTTGTCTTTCAAGATCATTTCAGTGTCTTGTATTAGACATAGGACACTTCTGTTTGTCATTTGATGACCCTACCTTAAATTATTAAGGTTCTAGACCCATTGCAAAAAGGTGGGAATTCTTCTTTCCCTTCTCCCTCACTTCTTCCTCAAGAATCCACCTTGCTGAAATGCTGCTGGAGGCCGGAGGTCAGAAGCACTCTGTGTAAATCCTTTGTATTCATCCATGCATTGGGAAAAGCAAGGGAAGAGCATAAAATTTTTTTCGCTCTGGCCAAGCACGCACAGCACCATTGAAGATTACATATTCAGGTGTGGAATCTGCAATAAAGGGAGAAACAAATGCACAAGTAAAACCACATGAGACCAGGCTGTCTGTGCTCCAAGGCTGGCAGAAAGATAACTGCATCAAGCAAGCAAGGCACCTTTTAAGTAGTGGGCAGCCATCCAGTTAGAGACATTCTCCACCAGTTGAAGTGTCGTACTTTAATGGGATAGAAAATTGTAAGACCATTCCCAAGGTGATGACAGAATGTGTCATAGCTTAGAAATGGCATTTTAAAAACCCATAGAAATTCTTTGAATTCTGCTTAAGTGTGCATCACTCCTTCAGTTAGCTAAGGTGGAAGGAGGATGTTATTATTTTGGTTTTGTTAAGACATTGCACACCTTTCTTGCAATCACAGCTCATGACATTTTCACATTAAAAGCAACTAATTTTGTTCGGTGTTGTGGAGGAAAGGGTAGGTGCTCTGTAGGAGTTGTTAAGGGGTGAGGCAGGTCCCCCATTGGTGGGGATGGAATGAGAGGACTATAGAACTTAGTGTGCTCCTGTGAGCAGAGTTCTTGGTCATCCTGCTGGTTTTGCAGACATGTCAATTGGTGGGTGGTACCCTACAGTCTCGGTTCTGCCCAAGTATTCATGCTCCCATCTTCATTTAACTTTACTATTTTAACTCCCTGAAGAAAAAGATCCATTTGGAAGTTTTTACTTTTAGTAGAAATACTTGATTTTCTTTAAATAAATATTCTTTCTTCTATTTTCCATCTAAAAGAAAGCTACATCCCATTAGTATAGCTACAGCAAGACAGTGAATTAGTTTTGTAGACATGTGAGTGTATGCCTGCAGCATTGACTGCTCAGTAATAAAGCGAATGTATTGTGAAGGTAACTGAAGAGGGATTTCTTAAATAGACTTGAGTTCTCTCATAATAATAATAAAAAAATTAAATAGCAGCAATCTGTAGCGTGGTGAGGAACTTTGAGCAGTGTGAAGAAAAATCTCACTATGACCATAAAGTGTCATGTCTTAAATCAAATGCTTCCCAGAGCAGTTCCTCTTGTGAATTGCTCTCCAGATCTAACAATGTTTCTTTATGATTGCCTCTTTCATTCCTGCCTGTCAATGATGATTGAAGGGCTAGAGCTTAACTCAGAAAAGAGGGAGTTAACCCACTTGAGCACAGTAAATTTAAATTGTATACTTCATGTATCTTATCCTTTCTAGCAGTTGTAGGTTACATTTTGATAAAGCCACGTGTATTTTGAGGAAGCACAAAGGTAAATTTCAATTACCTAGAGAAACTACTGCAAGCAAACATGTTTGAATGGAAGGTCATTGGAGTTGATATTTGTTTCTATATTATCATAGCTTTATAGACATTAGCAAAACAAACAGTGATGGAATGGTGATGCAGACTTTTTAATGTTCAGTCTGCCTCTGTGACAGCCAAGCACAGAGGAGGATAGTAGGGGGAGAAAAGTAGTGATGTCAGTAGATATTTTGTTGATTAAAAAATGAGGAATTGGGCAATGGGGCTTTGATGCATCCTCTTTAGTACTAGTATTAGACTGTGTTTGCTTATGACCTGATTACATGACTTTTAAGTAGCAAAAAATGCATTCATTCTCAAGACAGGTGGTGAGCACAGACTTCCAGGGCACGGGATATTTGAATGAAGGACGTGTTCTGGGGGTTTGGTTTTATTTTTGGTTGATTGCTGGTCTTTGTTTTTCCCCCAAAAATTTGATGTTTGCTCCAAAGGAATTGTGTCATAGGCTTTCAATTACTGGAAAAAATGGGGAATTTTCAATCTCTTCCATTGAACAAGGCAGATGTGATTTTTGCCTGGATTTTGTCCATTAAGAAATAAGCCTTGTGAGACAGGGTTGCTGTGAAGTAGGGATTTAAGACATGGAGAGCATGAACTACATACATTTTAACATTCTAATGTGTCAGCTCTTATACTCTCTGAGTAGTTTTCATAAGCAGGGATTTGATAATATCCTGAAGCCTTCCTTCGTCATTGTCGAACAACATTTTTTTGTTTTCTTCTACATTTGCAAAATGAGCCTTCTCAATAATGGTTAACCTTATTAGGGGCAAAGCACACATAAAACCTGAGTTTTAGAACCCATACTTTGATGCAGCTCTTACTGGATATGTTGGCCATTCTTTTATGTACAAAAGCCACAGCTGTGAAGTTTAATAAGTTAATTGTGGGATGTTCTTAGATATATAAACTGTAGCAACCAGTAGCACACTACATGGCTGATTGCTCAGAGGAAGTTTAAAACTATCGTGAAGTTATAATGGTCACACTTTTCCACAATTCAGACCTCTTTCATTTCATCTTATTTCTCAGATCTGAGTGCTTGTGCCTTTTCTGTCTCTGTTTAACTATCAAGACAATAAGAAATGTTTGGATTGGGTCATCCAGTTAAGGTGGAGGGCAGTGAGAGCATTATTGCAGGCTTCCTTTCTTTCAGTGGGAAAGAAAAATAAAGTAAAGCAGCTGGTGTAGTGTGGTGAGTGTATGTGTGTGCATTACAAGACATCTTTGTTGTTTAAAGGTAGCAAATTACAGGTTTCTGAGAATTTTAATGGGATTGACTTAAAAAAAAATATTCACAGAGCATGCTACAATTTCTTCTCAGTGTCACAAGTGCAGGTTACTCATTACTCTGAAATGTCAAGACTATATAGAAGGAGCACTCCATTTTTCTCCTGTTCGTCTCATAGCTGTTAAAGATGGAGTCAAAATCTGAATGACTTGACTTTAATTGTAACTTGAAGTCTAAAGAAAGATGCAGTACTGTGTTGTCTGACATCTCCTGAAGAGTCCTTTGGTCCTTGGAGCTGGGAACAGGGTAGCTGGTTTTCACCGACTGCTCCATTTGAATTCCTGGGCTAAGCCTGGGGGCCAAATAAACAGTTGAAGCTGGTTTTTATGTCTAACACCTGATACATGTGTCCTGCTTTTTCCTCAAGGGTAGTGACTGCTTCTTACTTACTACATAGGAATGGATAATTAATTAACAGGGGTGAGAATGTGCATGCTTGACTAGACACTCAAAAATCACAGAACTGATTTCTGGGTTTGAATAACATTATTTTAGTATCATAAACCAGCCTTGAACTGGAAAATTTCTATTGTCAAAAGTATGTGCTAAAAGTTTTATGTCTAAGCTGTAATTTATTTTTATTACAAATAGGGATTGTCTTGCTCAAGGATATTTAATCTCTACCAGTAAGAGAATAAAACCTTTGCTGTAGTTATTGGTGGCACTTTGTTGCACAGTATTGGTATTTTTTTTACAAGCTATCTTAGTGACCAGTTTAGGTGTATGGAGACAGGTACATGAATAAGATTGAAATGCTTTATGCTTATTTAACTCTTTTTAAATGACCTTGGTGGAGCCTGTGACTATTTAGACATGTGGTCAGGGCCATCAGTTTGCCATGTGATGTTCCCTTTGTACTTAAAGAAGGTTAATGATGGCTGCATTTAAAATATGTCTACTGGAGCTATGTCTACAACTTGCTTACCAGTAAAATTTTCTTATTAATTTATAAGAAAAATATGTTATGACACAAGGATTTCTTACTTTAGTAGAATACTTGGTGGCATTTGACTTGAAAGCTACACTGTAGGAATTCAATGAAGAGTCTTTCTGTAGGGGTGACTCTCCTTATCCTGAGTGTATTCATGGGCTACTGATAATTGCTAATTAATATCCAAGACACAGGAAGTCATGAGTCTGTGGCTGAAGAATAGAGTTCCACCAGAACTCTCTGAATGTTGGTTTTAGTTAATTAAGCGTAGTAAAATGTTGGTTTTAAACCTCATTGTTCTTGCATGATCGTGTTTCATTGTTGCATTCTGCAAACATTCTCTAGAGAGCTACATACTGAGAGTTTGTCTGTGACACTTCTCTGGCTGTGTGTTTCCAAACAGGCTGTTGGAGCATGCATGAAAAAGCCGGGGTGAGCTTGCGGGGTGGTAGGTCAAGCACTGTCACTTGTGATATGAGAGTGCTCTCTGGGTTTGGCGGGCCGTGTCGGGTTTTAAAAGGATTGGTCGCAGATGTTGCAATGGTGTTTATGGCATAACATTTCTTCCCAAGGCAGATCACTGAAAGTGGCCATCAGTAAGTGTATGCACGGGGAACATTTGCATGTGTGATTTCATGAGGGAGGCAAGTCAACCATCACATGCTGGAGGCACTTGGCCAAGTAATATACATAAAACTGCGCTCTGTCTTGGTGCTGTCCCAAGAGGGCCTGCATGCAGATGTTAGTGGGGCATTTGCAAAATGAAATCCCGTCGAAGAAAACTAAATCAAAGCTGCACTGCTGAGACGTGAAGCTCAAGTTCTTTGTGGCATGATTTCCTCAAGCAGTTTTTATAAACACTTCCTAAACGTTTTATGAGCTATGAAAACAGTTGGGGAAACTGTGGAGCCACAGAGAGGTCACATGCTAAGTACATTGCTGGAAAATATTCAGTGAAGTTTGAGAACCAGCAATTCTCTGAGAATATTATGGACATGTGACAAACCTCTCTTCATTGCCTTCTTCTTAGCTATTTTCATTAAGACTTATCTGTCAGTCTTTATTTCTCTAAAGAAAATGCTGTACTCACTAGACACCTTAATTTCATGGGTTTTTTATTTGACACCATAAATTTCCCTGAATGAGAAAGTGAAAATTGATGGGTTTCTGCCTGTGTCAGTGTTTGGTCTAGATTACAGAGATAAGGTTTATTAATAAATAAAATTATTTTTTTAAGTGTTATTTTCTTATTTGATTTATGTTTGTAATTTCCGTAAATGCCAACAGCTTATACTGTGGTCTCCCACTCTTTAAGTTACTGGACTTTCTGCTGACTTCATTTGGTTTGCCTGAGAATATTCTTTGATGTGACTGGGCAGAATTTATTCAGTGTGCCAAAGAAGCATTCTCTGTGTTCAGCTTTAGCTGGGTTTCTCTGCTATTCAGGTTTCTTTTCCTAGACATATCACTGATGGTCTGCCCATATCAGACAGATCCATTTCACTGAACTGTGGACAAAGCCAAGCTCTGTGAGAAGACTGCAGTGCTTGGAGGCTTCCAGCTCACTTTCTTCCTGCAGTGTGTCTGTACAGGAAACCTTGGCAAGCGTGGCACATTTTATTTTAATAAAGAATAAGCTAAAAGCATCCAAAGCTAAGTACTGACCTGAGACAATGGAAAAAGTTCTCATCCTGCCCTATTTTCTTGAAGATAAGGCTTTGAAATGGTAGTAAGTAAACAAAATAAGTCAGCAGATGTCAGCAGTTTCAGGAGCAGAAACTATTAACTGTACATTGGGAATGCTTTATATTCATTAACAGAGTTTATACCATGGAACTCTGTGGTTAACATCACTTTCCCCTCTAATTTTTGGCCTTACTGCAGAAGAAGTGATGTTAGCTGAGGCCTTTCTTCACCTGTAAAGGAAGGGGAAAGCTGGAGGAGGGTGAGTAAGTGTCTTTTGGAGTGATGTCAGGGGAGACTTAATCATCTTCAGATTGGTGCCTGTTATGTCAGTCTGTTAGTAATTAGGACAGACCTCACTTGCCATGCAGGATGGCTTTGGAGTGCCTGCTCCCCACCCCTGAGGAGAGCCAGCGTGGGGCCTGACTGATGCACAGCTACCCTCCTGGATCTTTCTCTGAAGTTCAGATCACAATAAAGAAAATATTTGGGAAGGCGAGGGGGAAGAGCCCACCCCTATAATATCTCTGTGAGGCAAAAAAGGCTGTCAAAGGACTGAGTGCAGCTATTCAGGAAGTCATATATTTTAGGCAATTTGGTCTCAATATTAAGCTGAAACAATACTCAAATTTTCAAGAAGTGACTTCTGAAAGAGCCGTGTCACACTAAGCAGAAAGGTGAATGTGCAGCAAACTGGGTAGAGAGGCTCGATTTTCTTTCACACATAAAAACTTGATTATTATCAAAGAAAATATGTGTGTGAGAAAGAAGAAGGGATATTTGGTTAATATTCTCCTAATTGCTTTGCTCCCTGTATGGTTCCTTTATTAATTTTTTCCAGTTATTGTGGTCCTTGGTACTTTTGCTCACTCAACAAGCAGGAACTGCTACATACTGAAACAAATGTAAGCATATTTATGATATATCTCTGGCTTTCTCCAAGATGTTCAGGCTTTTCCTCAATTCTTGCCTATTGAAGAGATTCATAAATCAAAGGAAATAAGATGCTCAGTGGAACCTTGCTGAGTGGTTGGAAATCTCTAGGTAAATGCATATGGGACTGAAGCATTTGGGAAACAAATTTTTGAAACTGTGACTGTTGAACTGAAATGGAATGTTGAAGGTGAGCATTCATGTTTAACTTTGATGTCAGTGTTCAGTATCTCAGTAGCTTTAATTCTTTCCAAATCATTCCTTTTGGGCCATTTGGCACCACTGACACAAATTTCTAGAAGCCCAGCTGTGCTTCAGCAACAGTCAATGGGGGCGGAGATCTGCAATCTGCATTTTCCATGTGATTAATAGGTATTGATGGAAATACATGAAAGCAGGATTTAGAGTAATTCTAACCAAGGAGGTAATGACATAATTACTTCTGAGATAAATGGAGCATTATGTATCCTTGTCCCTTTATGCTTTTTGAGGATCTGACAAGACATTTTCTTGTATCTGTGAGTATGTTAGTGTTTTTTGAAAATCTTTGAATTAAGTTCTTAGAACTATGGAAGGCTTATAGGAGCTCTTAAAAATATTTATGGACTCTATGTCCTGCCGCACCCACAGGAGTCTTTCCACCGCTTCTGCAAACACGATGGGAATGAAGAAAATGAGTGAATCCTGTAGTGACAGAAACCACCCCTGGCAAGTTTTGCTCTTCTCTAGAGCCAAAGAAAATTAAAATCATACACAAGTAAGTCTATGTGTATCTATAAACAGCTTGGCTGCTTGGATCCCACCATGCAGGGAGAGGCAGGAAGCTGACAAACATGAATGATTTAGTGAGGATGGAGTTGTTCCCTTTTATACAGAGGGTAAAGGGGAAGACAAAAACTACTACTTGAAAACTTCTCAATTTTAACCTAAATTGAGGGCTTGAATGCATTCCCATTGACGTCAGTGAGTGTTTTATCATTGGCTTCCTGGGGAGCGGGATAGTGTCTCCTGTGTAAACAAGAGAAATGTGGAGGTTTTTTCTCCTCTCTGTTTATAAGGTTTATTTGTGGTCCTTACCATAGCAGTCTGAGCACCTACACTGATGTGACTGGAGTAGTTCCTGTGCTGTGCCTGTGAGTCAGATGCCATGCTCTGCTACTTCAGAGGATGTGAAGTGAGACACAGAAAGTTTGTGATGCTGTCTCCAGTAGATTGCACAGGAGTCTGGCTGGCTCTGCTTGCATTTTTGTGAATTGGAATTGGCAGACTACTGTAGTTATCCTCTGTAGAATTTAAACGTGAAAGCTGAACTTGGAGGTGAGAAGCCCTGAATATTTTCTGTGGTAAACTCTGGTCTGTTTGATTCATTGCTTAACTGTTGACTTCATTGCTTAAGGAACTCAAAGCTCCTACTCACTCCAGCAGAACCAAGATTTCCCCCTAAAGATTTCAGTCAAAGACCATTGAAAGAGATTTTTGGTCTGTTCAATTAAATGTGGGTCCAAACCCTTCAGTTCATTCATCAATTGGCTGCATTGCTTGTGCTAGGGCTGACATTTGCTTCACTTCTTTTCCAGCATATTTTACATTGAAAGGCAATCCATACTTTGACCTCTCTTTGAGGTATCAAATTAAGGCAACTGAGACTGAGTGGCTTGGATAGTGGACTGAGAATTGGAAGACCTTGGCTTTGGTTTGAGGTTTTACTGCCTGCTTTAGACTTGCAGAGAAGTTAACTTCTGTTTGTTTTCCCCACTGTAAACACTGTGAGTGTCAACCTTATTGCACAAATTGTTGTTTTGGTGGCATTTTCTTTCTAAGAATTTTTTTTTTTGTTGTGATGTTCTACATAGGAAAGGGCACTTGGCTCTTTTCAAGTTCAAGTTCTTATAAAGCATTTAGCAGGACTAGAAAACGATCTCAACTCTGAGATACTTCATTGCTAAACGTTGTTGAAGTGTGCACTCAGGGGAGATTTAGACCACAAAAAGTAATAATTTTAGGTGCTTTGTGAAGTTCTAAGTTTTAAGAGACAAAGCCATAATGTGAATATATCAGCATTTTCTGGTTTCCATAAGGTCAACAATAACAAGGACCAGTCTTTTTTGTGATTTTTCATACTTTGACTTTTGGGGGAAACCAGTAATTTGCAAACACTGGAAAATGGTCAGAAAAGATGAACAAACTAATTTGGAGAATAAAGAGAGTGATTTTGTTTGGTCACTGGATGCAAAGTCTTTATCCTACATGCTTGTATTTGCTGATGGGTATATAATTTTTTGTTTATTTCCTACATTTAATACCTTGGAAAGCACTGTGACAAAACAGAGTTCATTTAATATATGCTTGGATAGAGTGCAGACATGATATTGCTTTACAGCTTCTTTGGGTATATCTTGATGTGAAACATTTATGACCTTTATTTAAAGCTCCTTGCTATTTGATGTTCCAGACCTGTAATTCAATTTATATGCATCTGAATCATAAGCTACTACTCACCACTGTTCATTTTTTCTTGCCCAGGTTTTATTTTGCCAGGAAATGTCATTGTTGAAAAGCCTTTGCCAAACCCTTGTAGCTGCAGAGAAGCTGCTGGTGTTGGTTGAAGGGGCCTCTGGTATAGCCTTGGAGGGGTTTTTTTTGTGTATGTGAGGTGGTTTGGGTTGTAGTATTGTTGTTTTGCTTGGGAACTAAAAGTATTTGAAATTGGTACAGCTGATATTCTTAGCTACTTGGCTTTATTTTGTAAGAAATGGGTGCAGAATGAAGGCCTTATAAATTTGTTGCTCTTTCATATGGGCTTTGACTGCTTTACCATCCACGTGGGACAGTAAAAAATGATGGGGTATCAAGTTAGTAAAAGGTATTAAGACAAAATATCCGGTTGCTGTCCAGCCCCTCCACGAAGGAAATATTGTGACACTTCATCTGAACTTTCAGCAACTATAGGCTATCAAGAATGTGATGCAAGTGTAAATTTATAAATTATTTTGAAGCATCGAACAACAGACACCCTTGCCTCTCCCAGCAAAGTTATCAGTTTTACCAGGGAATTCTTTGGTTGATTCCTCTAAATATTTTTTGGTTATTTTTAAATCAGAAAGCAGACTCACCTATCCTAATCCTGATTTTTTTTTTTTAACAGAGTGACCAATTAATGTTTTAATTGAAAGAAGACATTAAGCAGAACTTATATGTTTTTTAGATTATCTGCACATAATTTATAACATATGCTGAATTCATAACAGTTACGAGTGAACCCTTTCAACTCTTAAAAGCATTTGACACTTAAATTAACAGTGTCTCCAACGTAATCCTGCCTTACCCACAGTATTAGATGTTTTGCTTACAAAATGCATACTGTGTTTAAGACAGAGACAACATCTGTGGTCTAACCTAGGTGAAGTAACTTTAAATATAAGGAATTCATTTATTAACATAGACTTTAATGATATGAAAGGTAAAATATCTAGATATTTGTCCATATTCCTCAAGAAAAGCATTCTTTTTTCTGTTCTGATACTGATGTATTTCCCGAAAGATAGAATAATTCCACCAGAATCAGTAGAACAGACTCAGTGTAAGCTTGGTGCAAAAACTCAAGCTAGACCTTAACTGTTAAAATTCAAATATTTCATCCAAAACCAGAGGATACTTTTAGGAACAATTCATTTTTGTGTGGTGAGGCAAGGCTCAAGTGCTGCCATTTTTTTTGAAAAGTGAAAATTGTATCATAAATGTCAGAAACACACTTTTTAGAGTGGTAATTGTTCCCATAATAATCATGCAAAAAATGATGAAATGTACCCTTAAATAAATCTTCCTCAGGCTTGATAAAACAGTGAACGCTCACAATCCAAATCCTAAGTGAACAGTGAAGTTGTCATTACCACCTGTATCTTCACAAGGAGCAGAAGAGGAGGAATTCCCCAGCAAAGGTGGCTGGTTCCTGAAAAAATGCTTGAGAAAGATGAGCAGCCAGACAAACTGAAGAGAACTTGCAAAGACACTGGGTACAGGTGTTGGTGGTGTGGATTATATACTGTTTGTAGTTCTTGTTCCTTGCCTTTGAGACTCTGAGTGAGAGTCGGTCTCTTGAAAGCTCCATCTATCACTACAAGCACTCAGGGGTAAATCTCACTAAAACTAGGAAGGAAATTCTGCAGATGAACGTTTTGGCTGGGTGCCTCATGAAGAAGGCATTAGCTGAAATATTGGTCTATAGAACTTCCTTTCCTCGGATGTGTTCAACCTGTTAACGTCCCTATTCAGAAAGTGTCCAACCCACAATAGGCTGAAATTAGATTGGGAAACCTGGTAGTTGTGTTTGACTTGGAGGGTGGAAAGGTCGAAAGACCTGAGGTAAACGGAGTATCTTGTTGGATAAGAAAAGGTAGTTTTGCACAATGAAGAGCAAATTTGGATTTTTTAAAGGAAGTCAGAAGCACTTACAGAAAGAGGGGTTTTAAAAAAGTACTATGAAAGTAACAGAAGACTGACCCAATCATAAGCCAGAACCTAGGAATAATGGATACATTTTCTGTTTAGTTTTTTACTTGCTTTTCTTCATCTGATTTTGTTGAGAGTTAATGCAAAAACCTCAGAAAACAAAATGCTACAAAATTTCCATGAAAACATTGTGATACTGTAAAGTTCTCTTTTTCCCCCAGAGAGACAAGTTTATTAAATAGAATGTGGATAGAACATTAGTGACCCTGGGGACTATTCCTTGCTCTCAGCTCTGACAGACTGCATCATCACTGTTCATATGTTTGGTTTCTGAAAGGTCAGACAAAAAATTAGAGATAGGAATGATGATTACTGGCTCTATTCAGAGGTTAACTGAAAGGATCATACCATTTCCTTAACTGTAAGAGAAATTATTACAACGGAATGCTTTTCAAAGGAGCCTCCCTTCCTGTATGGTATTTAGTCCAAGCCTCCTCTCCATTATCTATTAATACCTTATCCTTAAATTTAAGCCTCATCCCCATTATCTAATAATAGTTTATCTTTAAATCCAGTGAATACCAAGCTCATTGTTTTTCTGCCCAATCAATCTTAAAGATAAAGGATAAAGGGAAATGAGGAGAAAACCTCCACAAACCAACCAACAGAAAAAAAAAACCAAAAGAAAATCCTACCAGGACCTACGTGGTTATGAGAATGTTTGTAAAGGTCTTAATAACTTCACTGACATAAAGCATTCTCTCTGCACTCACTGCAGGTGCAGTACCCCAGCTCCCTGGAGAAGCTTGTCTTTAAGTCTTTTCTCCTTGAGTCTTTCCACTCAAGTGAGAGGTGGGAGGCACAGCTTGAAAGTGTGTTCCCCTAAGGTTCCCCCCCATAGTACAAAAAATATTATGTCTTCAGGTTTGTCAGATGTTTTCCTTGGGCTTTTCCTTGGGAAGTTTACTGCAAGGTAGGACACCTGCTATTATGTGCAATAGCAATATATCAGAAGGTACACGAAGTGTAATGGAAAGAGGAAGGAAATGAAGGAAGATTTGATCTATCATCCTGGATAATTGATGGAGCAGTCAGCTGATTTCCCTCTGTAGGAACAGGGTTTTCTGTAGGAGAGGGACCATTTGTCCCTATAAACTCTGACCTTCTGAACTTCCTGTATCAGCTGAATATCACCAGATCTTGACACTCTCTTGTGGATCTCCTCTTTTCTATCCTGCTTTTCCCCCCTTCCCACCCACCTTGTGTATCAGAAAATAATGAACTCTTCTTGCTCTATCAAAGGACGTGGGCATGGAAGAACTGGTGAGAAGGAGTAACAGATCTTACAAGAATTCAAAGTTATTACAATGACTTGTTAATGACTTGTTGAGTTTATAAGAGGATTATTCCATGTATACCACAACAGTAGCCCCTTTGGTAAAGGATTTTTACAGTGCATTTTCTTGCCTTTTCCCCTGTAGTAAGAATATTGAACTAGAGAAAATATTTTCTTTTGCTTTAGTAAGAGATGCTGATTTTTTTGCAGAGGTTTACTGAAACTGAGAGAAGTGAATTGAGAACCGACAAAAAATTACCTGTAACCTTTGGTCGCTATAGGCATGAGAAGATAAAAGGATGCTTAATTTATCTACTCAGTAGCAAGTTGCACGAGACTTGGCCTGTCTTGACAAAAGCTCTGGCCTTTGGCGATTAGAGTTAAGAAAGGCCTTTTTTCCCTCTCCCTGGTCTGATTGACACACTATTAACACACAGTTGCTCACACTTGCCATTGGCAGCTTTCTTAAGCTAGAGAAAGCAGTTTAGCCTTGAAGCAAGTCTTCACTGCCACTTGTAGCCTTTCTTATTGCTGTGGCTTG
The DNA here is from genome assembly GCA_013400775.1 of Chaetops frenatus. NCBI lineage: Eukaryota > Metazoa > Chordata > Aves > Passeriformes > Picathartidae > Chaetops > Chaetops frenatus. Next base: position 14,804 of record VZTR01008868.1, read on the forward strand.
GCAGGTTACTTCATTGTCTTGCAGGCTAGAGGACTTTGCTACCATTCTGTGGTATCTAGACTTGGAAAATAAACTATTTTGAACACTTCACCTTAAAATCTTTAGGACTCTAAGGTATTTTTATATTAATTCTTAAAGATTACTGGAAAATCAGTGAAAACAATTATAAAAGTACTTGAGGCAGAGTTGTTACAAACTTGTTGTGGTTTAAAGGACANTAGGCAGAGTTGTTACAAACTCCAAGTAGACAACTGTTACATTAAATTGCAGCTGGGATGGATTTCACACAAGTGTGGAAATATCAGATGAGGATAATCTTTCACTGGACTATTAATCATTTGCCTGCTTTCCTGTGTCATGGACTGCAACACCTAATTTGTTTCAAATCACTTAGCTTATCCCTGCCAGGACACACGCAGTCTGTATCTGCTACCCAATACACATTAGGTGGCATCAGGACTTCTTTTGAAAGGTGACAAGGAGTGAACAGGTGAAAAGTTAAGTAGTTACTGAGCGCTGATGTCCCTGGAAAACAGGACAGTGAGCACAGCTCACCACAAGCTTTATCCAGCAAAAGCTCTGTGTGGCCTTGTGAGCTACTTACATCCCTGGAGGCTGCAGATGCAGGTTCCCCAGCCTGACACTCGGTGCAGTGAGGCTGGGCTGCTGCACAGCCAAGCCTCCCCCTCTGCTCACCCTGGCTCTGCTGCCTGCCTCAGAGCTGCCTGAATTTGTGCTGGTTGTCACTTTTCAGCTTCAGGCTGATAAGGGAGCAAGTGGTTTTAAAACACTGCCAGCCTAAGTAATCTGTTTTTCTTCTCTGCTTTTAGCCTTGTGTTTGTTTGTTTGTTGTTTGTTTTTTTTCCTGGTATAACAGTAGCACTACACAGCAGATGCTCAGAAAGTATCTCATATGGCAATCCCATGGGTCTGTTCCCCATCTTTAGAGCAAGCTGAAGACAGCAATGATGGGAATTCAGGATGCTGCAACAGAGGCTCCAGGCCTTGCCAACCATCAGAGCATGTGTGCCACACCACCAGTCTCCAAGTCATCACAGCCCTGCACTGTAGACCATGCTACTGGGTAGCCTGTGCTGCTGTTAGCTAGATTAAGTTACTACAGCAGGAAATTCTATAGTCATGCTTCTATTTGTCTGCAGGGGAAAGTAATATTCAAGGGATAGACAGCATGCTATCTTGTCATTCTGACATTACTTCCTTCTTATTGGTGCCATTTAATTTCTAAATTTGAGATACTTCTTCAAAGAGCTGGCATATTTACATGAAACTTCAAAGAGTTTTACAGGTATAAAATACCTGTAGAAGTTTTCATAGCATAGACAATAAGAGAAAGCAGCCATTATCTTCCCATTATCTGAAGCAGACATTTTGAATAAACTGATGCCAGAATAGCCTAGCTGTTACCAAAACTAAATTACAAGGGAAAAAGAAAAAACCAAATAACCAAAAAACCAAGTAGATATTTGAAAAGTGGAGTAAAATACATATCCTGTGTCCACTTAGCCTTGCTTCTTCTGTGTACCTAGATAATATTTTCTTTTTAGGAGAAATAAGAGGGCATTCACTTCATTAATACTTGGTATGACTTTTACAGCCAATATATTCCTTCTTTATATGGACTTTTCTTGCATGATTGACACCCTTGTAAACTACATAGACTGACTTCTTTAGGCTTTTCCATTCTTAAAGTAAATGTTAATGCTTTGTATTTTTTTCCTTTATGCCAATGATATAACTTGTGTAATAATCCATGTATCTGGAAATATGCCCTTCAATTTCTGCCTTAAAATGTCATTGCTGACACTTTTAGAACAGAGTAGAAGTATGTTGTAGGTTTTATGTGTGACTTGCAGCACAGGGCCAGAACATAATTTTCTGGACACCTTAAATGAAGATTTAATACAGAAGAAGGCAAGTTAGTCTCCTAAAAATAAAAGCCAAAAAATACACTTTAAACTTGATTCTTGCCTGAGTGAGGTTTAAGCACTTTAGCAAG
>VZTR01008868.1:16946-35132 GCA_013400775.1 Chaetops frenatus
ATCTTTGAAGTTTAGGCCTGTTTTGCATTTCTCTTAATCCTTATTCTCATGAAACCACTTACACTGCACTCTCGCCTGGTGTGAGCAGGCGAGCAGGTGAATGTGAAACCGCTACAAAACTCCAAGTAGACAACTGTTACATTAAATTGCAGCTGGGATGGATTTCACACAAGTGTGGAAATATCAGATGAGGATAATCTTTCACTGGACTATTAATCATTTGCCTGCTTTCCTGTGTCATGGACTGCAACACCTAATTTGTTTCAAATCACTTAGCTTATCCCTGCCAGGACACACGCAGTCTGTATCTGCTACCCAATACACATTAGGTGGCATCAGGACTTCTTTTGAAAGGTGACAAGGAGTGAACAGGTGAAAAGTTAAGTAGTTACTGAGCGCTGATGTCCCTGGAAAACAGGACAGTGAGCACAGCTCACCACAAGCTTTATCCAGCAAAAGCTCTGTGTGGCCTTGTGAGCTACTTACATCCCTGGAGGCTGCAGATGCAGGTTCCCCAGCCTGACACTCGGTGCAGTGAGGCTGGGCTGCTGCACAGCCAAGCCTCCCCCTCTGCTCACCCTGGCTCTGCTGCCTGCCTCAGAGCTGCCTGAATTTGTGCTGGTTGTCACTTTTCAGCTTCAGGCTGATAAGGGAGCAAGTGGTTTTAAAACACTGCCAGCCTAAGTAATCTGTTTTTCTTCTCTGCTTTTAGCCTTGTGTTTGTTTGTTTGTTGTTTGTTTTTTTTCCTGGTATAACAGTAGCACTACACAGCAGATGCTCAGAAAGTATATCATATGGCAATCCCATGGGTCTGTTCCCCATCTTTAGAGCAAGCTGAAGACAGCAATGATGGGAATTCAGGATGCTGCAACAGAGGCTCCAGGCCNATATTAGGACTAAACAGCAGATGCTCAGAAAGTATATCATATGGCAATCCCATGGGTCTGTTCCCCATCTTTAGAGCAAGCTGAAGACAGCAATGATGGGAATTCAGGATGCTGCAACAGAGGCTCCAGGCCTTGCCAACCATCAGAGCATGTGTGCCACACCACCAGTCTCCAAGTCATCACAGCCCTGCACTGTAGACCATGCTACTGGGTAATCTGCACTGCTGTTAGCTAGATTAAGTTACTATAGCAGGAAATTCTATAGTCATACTTCTATTTGTCTGCAGGGGAAAGTAATATTCAAGGGATAGACAGCATGCTATCTTGTCATTCTGACATTACTTCCTTCTTATTGGTGCCATTTAATTTCTAAATTTGAGATACTTCTTCAAAGAGCTGGCATATTTACATGAAACTTCAAAGAGTTTTACAGGTATAAAATACCTGTAGAAGTTTTCATAGCATAGACAATAAGAGAAAGCAGCCATTATCTTCCCATTATCTGAAGCAGACATTTTGAATAAACTGATGCCAGAATAGCCTAGCTGTTACCAAAACTAAATTACAAGGGAAAAAGAAAAAACCAAATAACCAAAAAACCAAGTAGATATTTGAAAAGTGGAGTAAAATACATATCCTGTGTCCACTTAGCCTTGCTTCTTCTGTGTACCTAGATAATATTTTCTTTTTAGGAGAAATAAGAGGGCATTCACTTCATTAATACTTGGTATGACTTTTACAGCCAATATATTCCTTCTTTATATGGACTTTTCTTGCATGATTGACACCCTTGTAAACTACATAGACTGACTTCTTTAGGCTTTTCCATTCTTAAAGTAAATGTTAATGCTTTGTATTTTTTTCCTTTATGCCAATGATATAACTTGTGTAATAATCCATGTATCTGGAAATATGCCCTTCAATTTCTGCCTTAAAATGTCATTGCTGACACTTTTAGAACAGAGTAGAAGTATGTTGTAGGTTTTATGTGTGACTTGCAGCACAGGGCCAGAACATAATTTTCTGGACACCTTAAATGAAGATTTAATACAGAAGAAGGCAAGTTAGTCTCCTAAAAATAAAAGCCAAAAAATACACTTTAAACTTGATTCTTGCCTGAGTGAGGTTTAAGCACTTTAGCAAGNACATCCTTGTAAACTACATAAACTGACTTCTTTAGGCTTTTCTGTTCTTAAAATAAATGTTAATGCTTTGTATTTTTTTCCCTTTATGCCAATGATATAACTTGTGTAATATTCCATGTATCTGGAAATATACCCTTCAATTTCTGCCTTAAAATGTCATTGCTGACACTTTTAGAGCAGAGTAGAAGTTTGTTGTAGGTTTTATGTGTGACTTTTGAGGCACAGGGCCAGAACATAATTTTCTGGACACCTTAAATGAAGATTTAATACAGAAGAAGGCAAGTTAGTCTCCTAAAAATAAAAGCCAAAAAATACACTTTAAACTTGATTCTTGCCTGAGTGAGGTTTAAGCACTTTAGCAAGTGATCGATTTCTCCAGCTGCTGGAATCTGTCTGCCACTACTCCCAGGTCTGTGCCCTGTGTTGCATCTCAGACACTTCTTACCGTATGTGGTGTGTGCTCACCATCAGCAGCTGAGCCCAGCTCCTAGCAGAAAGCATGTGGGTTTGGTGGTGTTCTTACTCTGCTGATTCATTACACTTGCTCACAACAGTTAATCTGGACACCTTGTGCTCTCACCAGCGTTGGTTTGGTTTCTGTGTTGCTGCTAAAACAAAGAGGAAAAGCAGCTAATGTACCTGTCCCTGAGCCAGGCACTGGCAGACGTTGCTGGTGACTTCTTTGCTCTTCCTTGGTCAGTGAGGACCTCCAAGGCTGTGTTCTCCTGTTTACCATGTACACATGCCAGGACAAGGGAAATCTGGGAAGTTACATGCTTATGTCGGGAAGGTGTCTGATCACAAACACTTGGGCCTTCAGAAAGGCTGTCAGGAGCATTGTATTTTCAGTTTTTTGTGTCACCGGAGTCTTCATATCTGATATTATTGAGTAAAGTTTATTAAGGCATGGGGAACTATAGGCTAAAGAAGTGCCTGTGCACTTGTATATGCTCAAAAAGTTAAAAAAAAAGGATTCTCCACTCGCTACACCCCTACCCCTCAATAGAGTCAGAAATAAGGTGCTTGCCTAGAAGAGAAAATTTAAAGTGAATATTTAAAGTCATTTTTATGGTTGACATGTGGAAGTTTCATTCCAACAATTTAAAAACCCATTGTTCTGAAGTCACACAGGTATCCTTTCCAAAAATATCTCTTACTGACATTAATACTTCTACCCACATTTTTGGAGTCTCTCAAGACACTTATGTTATTTATTAATTAATGTTGTACTGGGATGCAATGATTCTTTTCTATCTCTCTGGCTTTCCCCCCTCCCCGGATTCATGTAAATCTTGATGTTTTATATCTGGGGAGAATTAAGTCTATTGAAATGGGCTTCCATCCATCCCTAGGAGTGCCATAAAAGTTTAATGTCTTTGTTATTTAGTGCACTGTATAAGTTAGAAATAATTTTCTCTTTTTCACAACACCAGACAATTTCTTTATTTCTGTAGATTCCTACTCCCTACAGAGTTCCCATGTCCCCTGAATAAACTGGTGCTGTCTTGTGGCTACAAAACTATTCTTCTGGAGACAGACAGTTTCAGAAAGTACACATTGTGTGTGGTTAATATTCATGGCACATACTTCATTCATAATTTATCATTAACTTACTCATTTTAATTTCTTCCCAGTGGGTCTGTAACACACCAGTGTAATCCAGTTTGTTTCCCCTACAGCTCTGACCATCTGGAATACTCTCACCACATGTCTTCACCTCAGCTACACTTTCCCATTTCTTAGAACATGTAAATAAACAGTATCAGACATAAAGTCCTAAAATTAGGTTCCCAATAAAAATGGCTTCGATTTCAGAGTGAAAGCAACTCCTGCAGTTATCACTGAAATCCATAAGCCTGCCATGACGGCCAGTAATCAGTGAAGAAGAAAGCTGCAAATCTTGTGACCTGGAGTCACAAGTCCTAAACAAGGCTTAGGTTTATGCTCCTCTGTTTTTAACATCTCCATTAGTAAGTTAGGGAGCTTTGAAACACATTGTCCACTCATCCACATTGAAAGTGCATTGTTGTGCTCAGCGGGGCAGCCTGGCAGCCTGTGAATGGGATTTCCTTTGGGAGTAACTAAACAGAAAAATACATTCCAAACTGCTAGTGGGCATTCAGCTCCTGGGACCGGACTACTGGGAACCAGAAGTCCCTGACTGTCCAACAATGAGGATATCTTATCTTCACTACCAGCTGCTTCTCTTTATGGATGTATTTCTTCCATGCTGCACCACTTGCTTAGTCTATATTCTTATTCCTAATAGTTATTACATTATGAAGACCTTTCAGTGTTGCTTTGAACATCGAAGAAAAGTTGGAGAAAAATAGTTAACCCTTATCTTGTTCATCTAGCTGAAATAATTCATGTTGGTACTTATGTTTATCATTAAAGCACTACAATGTTCACTTGACTTCAAAGCATATTTTTTAGCACACCTTTCCTGGTTTTTTTCTGTCAGCAAGACTAATGCCCTCTATGGCACTGAATTTTTCTTCAGCTGGTAAGCATCAGTCTGATAACAATGTTGTAAAGACTTCAGTCTATTTTTCAGGTGAAAGGCTTAGTCCTCACATTTGGCAGTGGACCTAAAATTAAAAATGTCATGGGTTTGTTCANTATGAAGGATAACCATATATAGGCTTTGGCTTAGCAAAGTCTGTGACAGGTGCTGTACTTTTTCACCATCTGTAAATCATACATGGTTATGAAATTATGTGTTTTGAGGAACAGAGTCTTCCTCCAGACTATTGACAATTAAATTTGGTTCCTCAAGGTCTTTCTTGCTACAAATGCATAAAACCTACTAGGAATTCATGCCACCACACCTGTGCTTGTTCAAAACCCATCAAAGACTCTGTTCTTTTCCTGTGCAGCTCACCCTGCTTGGGTCTCCTCCCAGCTTTCATGTTGCATAGATGCATTCCAGGTCTTTCCTCCTCTGGTTTTCAGAACAAAAAATTCATGTTGTTGAAAGTGTTGTAGTGGGCCTGAAGAGGCACAGTGACAGGGCTTCCTCAAGATTAAGTAAATGCTCGTTAGGATGTGTTTGGAAATTCTATTATAATATTGGCTGGGAGATTTCATTCTTGAACTTCTGAAATATACCCTGGACTCTCCTTCAATAGCTAGTAACAGTATTCTTAGCTTGCATCTCACTACCTTTTGTTTCCTTCTGCTGGCTATAACTTTTTCAGTATAGAATCTTTATTTTTAGGGCTGGTTTTTGCACATGTGGAATTTTATTGGATGATGACACATTTGGGGCACACTTTGCAATGTTTCTGTATCTCTTGTAAAAAGAGAGGCAAAAATAGGAGTTTTTATAAATGGGAAAATGAAATTTTTGCTCTCCTACCTAATTGGAAGAAACAAAAAGGAGCTTTTAATTAAAAATCTGGCACGACTGTTTTCAAGTGTGCTGTATTTCAGTACTAAGGCACTTAAGCATAAAATATGACATTGCAAAGGTACAGAAGAAAACTACTGGAAGCCTATTTGTAGAGGATATTTCAGCCAACATAGGCATGGCAACATTTCAGGGATGCCTGAATTATGGGCCCTAGAACAGCTGATATTTTACAAGAACCTTCAGCACAAGTTTTGTTTCAAATTATTTTCAGTCTAATTGAACCAGTGAAGGAGGTTGTCCCAGGGAGTGACCCACACATTTTTGTGGGAAGACACCCAAATTATCTCATTTACTCAAAGCTGCTGAGCTGGAACAGGGCCAGAGTACCTAGGGAAAAAGAGTATCAGAGCAGAGTTATGGAAACTTGCGTAGGACACCACATTAGGAAGAGGAACAACCTAATGGTGTTGATGGTGCACAAATAGAGGAGAAAACAGATGGCCTACAAATGCCAAGTTGTAGCCAGAGGAGGTCCTCAGAGACAGGTAAGAGTGGTTGGGACAGCATAAGGAAGAGTTATACTGGAGCTGCTCTTCTCAGGTTTCAGCCTGCTAGTGATGACTGCATGTTCCCTTAGTCTGCAGAGGAAAGCATGACCCTTTGCAAGGGGGATCTGGGCAGTTTTTTAAGGGGAGAGCTGTGGATGCAGCTGGAAGGGGAAATACAATGGTTTACTGCTGCTCATCACATCCTTCCTCCCAGAGGTTTTCACTTTTTCACAGCTGCCAGCTAAGTTGGTCATGTGGATGACCCCACACCTGGTTAAGCAAAAAGGATCTAGGCTAGGTTAATTAGTTCAAATTGTATGTCTTTGGTAATCTGTCTCATGTTGATTGGAAGTAGCTGGAGAATTCTCCTACAGGCTGACCAGTGGGAGGATAACTTCTAGCAGCAGCAGACTGTAGGAGGCTACAGCAAACTCTGCAAACTCTGCAGGTGCAGAGCTACTAAAAAACTCAAGCAATTTGATGGACCTGCATCCATGTTTATAGACAAGGTAAAGGAGATCTGTAAGAAGTTACTAAGGTGGTCAGAAGAGGGGTGGGTAAGAAAATAATCATTACAGGAGGAAAATAGAGGTTAAAAGTGGGGGAAATAACATGTATTGTCAGTGCAAGATTTTGATGTGTCCCATGCAGGAACAGCTCCTGAGCCTGTGAGAATTGTCGTACTCTTGTGACTTACTGTAGATGTGTATATGTTATGTGTATATTTTTTTAAACTTGGTATGCTGATGTTGTCTATATTAGCATAACAATTGGAAACACTTAGGGACTTAATTGGAAACGAAATAAGATTTAGCTCCTGTCATCGACTGAGAACTCAACTTTCAGACTGAATTCTCAGCATCTGACTGTGGTTAGAAGTTTCATTACTGTCTACCTGCTCTCCTTGCTGGTTATAGGAAGCTGTTTCTCATTCTTAGCCTGGCCTGCAAAGCCACCCCAGATTCTAAAAAAGCATGAAAAGTAATCTGTCACAGACTTAATAATGGCTGTTCAAGTGCTAATTATGTTCCAAATATAATGAGTCAGAGGAAAGGAGAGGCAGCACTGCTTATGCTCCACGTGCACACCTTGGTGGGTTTGAATCATCATCGTGCATCGCAGGGCAGACAAGGAGAGAACTGAAAGAACCTTTTGTTTTCTCTAGAGCTATGAATCTGAGAACTTTCAATTAATTTTTACTCTGTGATTTCCCCCCTCCCAAAAACTTATGGATTAATGTGACCTATTGTATTTATTCAGTTTGGACCCTTTTACAAGAAAAGCTATTAAGAGGAAGGACTCAAACTCAGTCCAATTTACCATGTATCCGGAGGCTTAACCAAAGCTATTATTACATGAAAGAGTGGAGGAAATTAAGAACAGGACCTTCAGAATACCAAATGCCAGTACAATATTTTTTCTTGATTTTCTTTCTGACTAATTTACTCTGTTAGGAATTTGAGAATAATTAGGCACTAAAAAGAAAAAAGGGTGAAATAGTCTTACCTAACTCTTGTGTGCATGCTAAATACTTCCATTCTGCATTGCAGGCCTCCTCTGCACTGAAAAATAAAAACCATTAAAAAATGGTTAACATGAACTCCGTTGGTTCTTCTGGAAAAATACTGTCCTTGGTTACTGAAAAGCATGATGAGAATGTCATAGATTAAAACAGAGAGGTCTATAAGGGCTATGGAAGGATCTCATTTAGATGATATTACTCAGAAGAATATGGTTTTTGAAAAGAAATATTTGTTTGGGTGACTTTTTAAAGGCAAGAAATGGTGAGAAATGTTTTTTGAGACCTAAGGTATTTTCTTTTGTAAAATAATCAAGAGTAAGTTAAATTATATGGACATGATAGCATCATGAGAGCAGGTAACCTTTTTGTTGCTAGTTATCTGTTCTATTGGATAGTGATGTTGTGATTTTGCTTCAGCCCCCATCCCATTTTTTGCAAACCATGACTTATACAATCTCAACATCTGCACCTACTTTGATCATAGCAGAAAGGTTGTGGACTTAATTTAATTTAATGTCATGGTAACTGTAGAGAATACCTGCATGGATAATGATGAGAGCTGGTAGAAGAACAGACTGTATATTATCCAAGAGTTAAAAAGATGCAGTCTCTTTGCATGCCTCTGCTTTTGAGCTTGATGAAGTATGTGAAAAATCACATTTCCAACAAGATTTTAATTGCATCGTGGAAATCTGCCTCTTTGTATGAAGTTTCAGCTGGATATGGAAAAGCAAAAAAGCCTGGGAGATGCCAGCATGGTCCTGATTGTGATATTAGGAGACAATGAGTTTAAATTCTCATGTAGCCTTGTGTTTATTCCTTTACTGAAAGAGCAACCAAGTATTTCTGTGAAGATACCCCTCTTCTGAAAAAGCCACAGAGGCCTCTGATGTGACAGAATGCTTCCTACATGAAGTCTTTTTCTGCTGCTGTTTTCTGGAGTGCTTTTTTGAGTGTGTGGCCTTCGGGGCAAAAGGAAGTGTCAAAGGTTCACCTGTCAAAAAAACTTCTCTTTTTCTCTCTAAATTAACTAAACATATAGACTACCCTTGATGCAACTATTCTGCATTATTTTTTGTGGCTTAGAGGCGTTGGTTCTTTGGCCTTTGGCTGTTAGTTTGGAGTATTTCAGTTTTCTCTTTTGGCTGGGTCCAGCCTGCTGTTGCCAGACACAGAGGGTGGCAGGTTTCCTGTGAAAAATTCTAGGGAAAATAGGAAAGACTACACATTGCCTCAGCTGGCAATGTAACAAAAGAAAACACAACATGATGGTAAGGCTTACTACTACTGTCTGCTGAGGACTGTCAGTTTTCTCTCCCTGGGTGACATTTTCTTCATCCATGCTTTTTTTTCTGTGTATGTGTCAAGAGAGACAGTAAGGCTTCCTTATGAAGGGGAATGAGCACTTTAAGACTTGTTTCTACAAACTTACTTTTAAGTTATGGAAGGAGAGGATGCCCTGAATAGATGATGCACTACACAACGAAGCAGAGACCCGTGTCACCACAAGAGTCACCATGTGACCCTGTCTCTTTGCTGGGTTAGCTGTCTCTGTTGTAACAAGAGTCTTTATATCTGAGCATGGTGGCATCCTGGTGGTGGTGCCTCATGGCATGCCAGGGTGGTGGATTTTGGTAAGCTTTTCATAAAATTAGGAGGAAGGCATCCATTCTATTCTCTGAAGAGACAATCACCTGAAAGGTGGGATAGGAGATGCAAGTGAAAAGCAAGTTGATTGAATTTTGACAAAATCATGGCAATCTCCACAATTTTTCTTTTATTTTTTTCAGTTTTCAAATTTTGTAGATTTTGTGTATTAGGGTTAGAATTACAGAAGAAGAGAAAAGCCAGGAATATGGGAGTTGACAGGAAGTTCTCAGTTCTAAACCTTTGTTCTTTAGCTGAAACCTGCTAAGAAAAGCTTTCCAAGTAATTAAACAGCTGGTGAGAAATGCTGTTCCTCAGCAAATAAGAGATAAGCCATTTGCATATGTCTGATTCCTAAATTAATTTCAGGGTTGTTATTAGAGCAAGGCTATAGATCTTCAGAACAACAAGCCATCACTTCTTACACTTGCCTTTGGTGCAATTGCTTCTGCCCTGGAGCCCTGAAAAACCTCTGCCAAGAATGGATTCATAGTGGCGAACCTAGTAGCAGAATGTAGTCTTTGCAAAAAATAATTCAAAACCAAACATAATTGTCCTACTCAGGGTGTGTAGACACACAGTGTTTAAATACATTGCCTCAAAGTTATCATTTACAGATTCATCACCTCTTTGAATAGATGAACAAAGGATAAAAGTTAAACATCTTATGAGCAAATACCTTTTAAGCTGATTAAACTAGAATAGAATAGATTTAAACAGATCTTACTAGATCATGACCTTTGACAGTAACCAGATTTCTGTTTTGGTAAGATTTTTGTTTTGGCTTAGTAAATGAGTATTTAAAGCAATATTTGTACATCTTATTCCTGTCTGACGTATAGAGTGCAACTATGTTACTTACATGAGTTACATGAGAACGTTTGCTTAACAGAATAAATATTAATATGGGTGCCTAGATATCAATGATCTTCATCTAAGGGTGGATAGTAAAATAAAGACTGACAATTCTTGATTGACTGTAAATTTTTGCATTTTAAATTTAATGTCCATTTTGATTGCTGTTTTATTGACTAGATTATAACTCTTTAGTAAACCAAAATGTTGAACTGAGAGCAGTGGTTACTCATTGCTGTCTCCAAAGTAAAGCTTCCTTACAGATTTTCCCACTCTTCCTTTCCATACATGGTGGTGGGGACAACATTTTGAAATTTAAACTGTAGGTGTTACTAGCCTCTGTGCATGTCAGGTTGATCTGTTTTCTAAAAGATGGAGAGAAGTGGTTAAAAAGTGCAATAGATCTGAGAATTGAGAAAGTCTGTAATGGACCCATAGTGCTTCTTAGCTGATGAACTTGGACATTACTATTTTTCAGCTGTTAAACTGCCTGTGTTTTGTGGAAAGAAAAAAAAATCATGTCATCTTGAGTATTTGCACATCTGCCTAATACATGAATGATCAAAATATACTGCTGACTTTGCAACTCACTCCAATGTCTGTTTCAAAATTTCCAAAGAAAAAGTGCAGACATTGTTATTCCCAAAGAGTTGCTATTTTTATGGTCTATAATGCTCCAGATTAAGATGATTTAAAATTCTTGGAAAAAGGTTTTAATTGTTGTGGCTTCTACAATGGTGATATTTATTGCATGAATTACTAGATCCGACCCTTAAAAGCTTTTAGAACCTTGCCAAATCACCATGCAAAAAAAAAGAAAAAGCTTTCTAACCATCTAACTACATCAGTGACAACTGACAACTATGGGTCAAAGAATAGAGGGACACCTGGGATCAATTATTAATGTCTGAATTTGATTTTAATCATCTTTGCATGTCAGTGTGGACTAATTTCTTTGTCTTCTGACAGATGTTTTCATTGGCTGCTAAACAACACTGTGCTGATTTATGAAAGGTCATAACAAATGGTTGCAAAGAGGTTGCAAGATGTTTCTGCAGCTAATTGAATCAAAAATAATTTTCCTTCCTCAAGATATATCCGGGAAAGGTGTGTGAGATTTTAGCTTTAAAGCACACGTGAATATACTGTGTCCAGTAGTGTGCCTTGTGAAAATCTCCCAATTTCTCACTTGGCATACATGGTTTAGATGCCTTAACTGTGTACATGGTGTTATGTGAATTGATGTGTGAGCCCAATAAAGGGATACAAAGGGATAAAGCAGAACTCACAAGGGCCAGAAAACTTCCTGAGTGGTTGTGGATAGAGCTAAGTTCAACAGGCACAATTAGCTCAGTATCTTCACCAGTATTTTTTAAAAATAGCCTAAGAAGACCAAATAGTGTATGCCAGTGAGGTTGAATTTTGAGGTATTGTTCTTTAAATTCATTCTGATATTTATGTCTCAAGAACAGAGAGTGTTCCAACCTGTGAGGAGAGAAATGTGTTTTCTCTAGATCCTTGTAAGTAGCAAATATTTTTGTTTTCCTCCCAGTTCTGCATGATGGATAATTTTTGCACATTTTGCTCCTCTCTCTAAAGACTCTCAATTTTCATCAATACATTTACTCAGTAAAAACAAATCAGGAGAACCCAGGAGAAGTGAACTGCATGATTAACATCTGCCCATTTTTTTCCAAGCTGACATGGGTTACTAATGAAGTACTATAAATTTAGTCTCATTAACTCAATTTCACTTCTGCTTTGCCCACACACACAGAAGAAGGAAATGTAGATGGAGGCTTAATAAATTTTTACAATGGTCTGAAATAATCACAGTCTGATTGCAAAGGACCCTAGTCACTATCTAAAATACCCATCCTGTTCCACAAATCAGTACATAAATAAATAACTTGCTTTTTTTTCCTTGTAGTAAGTGCTCAGCACTTACTAAATTATTTGTCATGTAGGTTTTTTGTTTCATTTAAAAAATATTTACTGGCNAAAATCTCCCAATTTCTCACTTGGCATACATGGTTTAGATGCCTTAACTGTGTACATGGTGTTATGTGAATTGATGTGTGAGCCCAATAAAGGGATACAAAGGGATAAAGCAGAACTCACAAGGGCCAGAAAACTTCCTGAGTGGTTGTGGATAGAGCTAAGTTCAACAGGCACAATTAGCTCAGTATCTTCACCAGTATTTTTTAAAAATAGCCTAAGAAGACCAAATAGTGTATGCCAGTGAGGTTGAATTTTGAGGTATTGTTCTTTAAATTCATTCTGATATTTATGTCTCAAGAACAGAGAGTGTTCCAACCTGTGAGGAGAGAAATGTGTTTTCTCTAGATCCTTGTAAGTAGCAAATATTTTTGTTTTCCTCCCAGTTCTGCATGATGGATAATTTTTGCACATTTTGCTCCTCTCTCTAAAGACTCTCAATTTTCATCAATACATTTACTCAGTAAAAACAAATCAGGAGAACCCAGGAGAAGTGAACTGCATGATTAACATCTGCCCATTTTTTTCCAAGCTGACATGGGTTACTAATGAAGTACTATAAATTTAGTCTCATTAACTCAATTTCACTTCTGCTTTGCCCACACACACAGAAGAAGGAAATGTAGATGGAGGCTTAATAAATTTTTACAATGGTCTGAAATAATCACAGTCTGATTGCAAAGGACCCTAGTCACTATCTAAAATACCCATCCTGTTCCACAAATCAGTACATAAATAAATAACTTGCTTTTTTTTCCTTGTAGTAAGTGCTCAGCACTTACTAAATTATTTGTCATGTAGGTTTTTTGTTTCATTTAAAAAATATTTGCTGGCTCAAGTATATTAGGAATGAGCCGTTGAATTTCTTCACCATATTTACTATCTTAAATATTTCCTTCAGAGCTTCTGTAAAGTATTATATGAATTATTTCAAATTTTCCTTTAGCAATTTTATAAAGTATATTGTTTATTTTCCTCAGCAGGCAAAGTTCAGTTCTTTACCTTGCACTAAAGTAAAGTGTAAGGCATTGACATGATATTCTATTTTTCAAAAATGGAGTAGTTGTGTCAAGTATAGGAAGGAGAGACAGAAACCTCTTCAATCTGAATTCACCAACTGGAAAATAAACTTTCTGAATAGCTCTGATGGAGAAACAATCCTTAAAAATGAAAAACAGTCTTTGTTCTTTTATTGCATTTAGTTTACAAGATGAACAAGAACCAACAGGGCAAATAGCAATTCTTAAGTGATTCCATTTGCTTTATGTTTATAGTTCCACAAAAAAATACAAATCCCTTTCTTTGGGAGGATTTATATAACCTCTTACTATCCCTAGAGCAGCTATATATTATACAGGATCTTACCCTTTCTTGGCAAAATTTGCTGTGCCTTTGTCCAACAATAAAACAAAGAGTAAAAGAAAAATGGGTAATTTCTAGATAATTTGATTCTCAGTTAATAAAATCTTATTCTAAAAAAGCCCTTTAAAGTTTAGAACTCCTACTCCAAAATCATAACTAAAAGTCATGCTAGATATCAGTTTTCACTGTTGATCCATATTTTCCATTTATTCAACCCAAAATTACTTATGAATTCAGAGTTTTATCCTTAAATTATGCATTATATTATTATTATTCATAAAATTACATGAATTCCACTATTTTGGGACTTTTTAATTGGCAGCACCTGATGTGTGGTGTAAAATCCTGGCAAACCTCCTTTGACTTACCGAGCAGGGTCTCAGTTTTGAGGTGCTAGGTCTGGCCAGATTCTCTTGCTGAAACAGCTTCACAGGTGCAGAGTGGGATGGCTGCCCACCCTGCTTGAAGGAGGCTTGGAGGAGAGAAAGCCCAATAATGATGATCAGCCCCAAGCAAAGCAAAGGTGATGCAAAAAGCCATGGGTAGGGGGTGTGGCTGCCCTCTCCCTTTCAGGCTGTGACATTTGTATGGATGTGTAGCCTTGAGGAGTTCATGGGGCCCTTTCTGCTGTAGCTCAATGTGCTGAAAACAGCATTATTTCTTTAGCATCCACCACAACTAAAGCTGGCCAGGAGGCTGGTGGTTTTTCTGAGGTGCAGATCTCATAGCTGTGATCCATCTGTGTGATACCTTAAGACAAGATAACTCCATGTAGAACATAACCATAAAGCTCTTCCAAGATGAGTGGGCAACAGTATGGTTTATGAGCACCATATGTTGATGCTCTGTGATATGTGTCATCTGCCTGGAGTTTGAGTGCTGTGTGAGCTGGTGCTATGTATCGATTTGAAATCCCTCACTTTTGAAACATTTCTGAGGCTGTAAGGGTGAAAAAAAACATTGATGTCAACAGTTTTACTTCTCTAAGTATCGTGTTCTTTGTAC
This sequence comes from Chaetops frenatus, assembly GCA_013400775.1. Classification (NCBI taxonomy): domain Eukaryota; kingdom Metazoa; phylum Chordata; class Aves; order Passeriformes; family Picathartidae; genus Chaetops; species Chaetops frenatus. The sequence goes on from VZTR01008868.1 coordinate 31,272, forward strand.
TGATGCCTATTAAATGCTGTGACACTTCCAAAACACTCCTGTTCCCTCCCCGAGGAATAAATAACCTGAATTCGATGAACCAGTCAGCCTGTTACTGTTAGGATATTGTTGCATCCCAGTTACAGAACAGGTTCCTTGAATTCCCACAAATTTGTCACATTCAAGATCTTATAATAGGCAAAAAGAACTCACCTTCTATTCAAAGACAAGAATTTATCATTAGCGTAATTAAAATCTTAATTGTCCAGACAAAGGGTTATTATTTTTCCAGTTAAAATAATACTGACCCTTCTACATCAAAGTAAATGCAGATAAAATGAGACATACACATTTTCTAGTATGCATAGAATCACATAAGTTCTATGTACCTCTTTTTCTTAACTTGGAATTTCCACTGATGCTCTGGGTCTGGAGGTCAATGTGTTCAATCTTGGCATAAGGGGAAATTTCTGGTGAGTTGTCTGCATCCTGAGTATTCCAAACACATCCCTGGCAGAAATCTTTCCTCTTTCACCTTAGGATCTTCTTGCAGGCATTTTTGCATGGTCTGCACCTATCTCCTTTTTCACTGGTTTGTAGTTCTACATAGCCTTTGAAGTGATTCTATATGGTGTTTTTGACACATTTGTCACTTGTTCTTTGCTCTCTTGGTCACCCCTGGCTGGTTTCACCCAGCTCCCAAGGACTCATCCCTCTCCTGGCTAGTCACTGACCACGGGTTGCCAGTATCTTTGTAGCCCTGGGACCTCTAGGGTCATCCTGAGTCCATGCCAACAAGGCTAAGCTTCTGTCCTATGCCCCGCCCCCCCATGTTGCTTTTTGGTTTAGTATCCCAAGCAGTTCTTGTTATTGCCATTTACTACCTGAAAGGGAGCCTCATGCCATGCAGTTCAGCAAAGCCAAGCTGAGGGCTAAAGGTAAAACCAGAGCAGGTGACAGTCACCTAAGAGTTGTTAGACAATTACAACTAAATTACTGCTTACAACTAAACAAGCACAACTGCAGGCAGGCCCAGACTGAGACCTGCTGAGACTTCCACCAGAGCGTAGTGCAAAACCAAGGATAACACCTGGCTGGATACAAGCAACACCAATACTGTGTTTACTGCTCAATTTACTGGCCTGAGGCAGAAAGCTGAAACTTGACAGAAGCCATGGTGTTGGGGATTACTGAGAGGGAAAGCTGAGGAAGGAGAAGTGTGCAGGTGGTTCAGCATGTGAGAGGTGAGCACGGCATTGGTATAAGCTCAGCGTGCTTGTGTGTGTCTTCAGATGTAAAAGTGCAAGGATGTGAGGCTCATATCAGTACAGAAGATTTTCTGGTACGAAAAGTTTTAGAAAACACAGTGATAGGTATGTTTTTGTTACAGGACTGTGGTTCAGCAGGATATAGACCAAATAGTAAAGAATAGCCAGTTTCAGAAGTTTTTCAAGACTGTCTTCAGCATGCCTTGCTGCCATCCAGTGCTTCTGAGAGTGCCTTCTCTTTGTGTATTCTGTAGAAGACAATAGCAGGTCTGTGATCTGCTGAGATTTCTTCCCATCTGGGAGAGGAGAGTGGTCCCCATGAGTACTGTTCCACTAGTTAGATCAAAAAGTGTGCTTTGCTTAAGTGAAATACTTTAGCCAAAGGAATCACCAAGGGGAAAAGTGAGGCTTTCAAAAGCACTGCAGTATTATTGATTTTATTTTTTTTCTCATTTTATTATATTTTGAACAAAATACTGATTTCAGGGAAAACTTAGTTATTACTTAGAGAAAAAATTCTCCTTGAAGTAGCTTGTCCACCATCTCTCTTGAGGAGAAAAATCTGAAAATTAGCTGACCATATTGGTTAGGGAAATCTCTTCAGCAATGTTTCCACTGGTTTAATCAATCTGGTTACCAGCACAGCTTCAGCCAGAATATGGTTAGCCTGCAGTTATTGCAGCTGCTGTTTGAGAACAACAATAGGAAAGGATTTTCAGTATTTTGAAGACCAATTTGATAGTTTGGAGACCAGGCTAAAAGTTCCTGTTCTGCTGCAGTTTTCCAAAGTGTCTCATCTCCCTGTCTCTAAAATACGTGAGCAATAGTACTTTTTGTTGTTAACAACCAATGTCTTGTGAGTAAAAATAAAGTTATTAAATATACTGACAACTTCAATGGGAGAAGAAGTCATAAAATATATATTATTATTTTATTTTCTCTGACAACATCCCGCCGAATTTTTTATTAACTTAGCAGTGTTTCTTCTTTTTTTATTTTTTTTTTCCCCCCTCAACCAATCATTTCATCATTACAGTTAGGATCAAACTTGGACCAACTACGAAGAACCTATTAGGACAGTGATGTTATAAAAATTTCAGAAACCCAGGACCTGGAATTCATCGCCACTAAATTATAACCCTTTCAAGAAATACTTTGAGAAACATGGGAACCGACGAGACTGCTCTTTAATGAATGAAATCAAAGATGATGAGTTCTATAGGCAGTATTGAGCTATTTGTCAGTAATTAGCTTCAGATGAGATTGTTGTCTTTAATGTTTCTTGACTATTCTTGGATGAGTTGGAACACACGATGAAAGTGTAATTACAGCCTTTGATATTTTGGTGGATGCCTCACTGCATCCTGGAAGTACTCCAACAGGTTGTTTGGCCAAGTGGTTTGTGGGGTAGCTAGTCCTATACAAATACATAAAGAAAGAGAAAACTCTTTAATTGTTTATACAATAAATGGTCTCCTCACATACATTTTATGATGTGGTATTTTAAGTGCATCTAAGCAAAAGTCAATCTAATGAAAGAACAAATGCTTTTTATCTTTTATGTGGATTGTGTTTCTTGTCTGCTTATTGTGTTTTTTTAAAGTTCAGGCTTTTAATGCTAATTATTAAAACAATGAGTTCAGTGTGTCTGGAGTGGGGGAAAATGAGCAGTTTAAAGAATACAGTCTGTGCAAGTGGATTCTGATAGAATGCATTTTGGTTTTGTGCTGGTGTAAGTATTGCCCCTCAGATTACATCTGTGCAATTGTCAATCAGGGCATTAATATTTCTTTTTTTAAAATGATGTGCAGTTTCAGACTGATTTTTTACAGTTTAGTGAAACAGCAATTCTAAAATAAGGTTTTGAATTTAAAGGCACTCATCATTTGAGATTTTTCTGTCAGATTTACATCTAATAAGGCTTCAAGTAGAATATAAATTTGGAAGGGTGGACTAAGCCTAGTAAGCTGTAGAAAGAGAGAAAAATATTTTAGAAACTGAGAAAAATAGTAACAGATAGAAACACAAGTGGCTATATACCTGCTGGCATCAGGTGAAAAGGAGCAGGGAGAATTATCTCAGATTTTCTCCTGGAGAAGGCCTAAGAAGGCAGGGGAAGATATAAGGAACATCTGCCTGGGTGAGCTACCTTAGAACAGCATCAGAATAGCTGAGAGGTAGATGTCCCCACTAAAACACCATGTGGGCAACCATCTCCTTATTGTGAAGGACAACTTCAGCTCTTTGTGGGCCTGCAGATGAAGATCTGGATTTCATGGGTACCCTTCCTGTAATACCTGGGAATATCCAAAAAAGCAGGTTTTGCATGTTGCTGTAACCCTGCCTTCTGTATCTTTCCCTGCTTCTCATCTTACTGAACAAATAGTCAAATGCTGTGTTTAATCAGGTTCGTGAAATGAGAATTTCTGCTCCTTATTACAATAGGCAACTTTGTGATAAATCCCTTGACAATGGAGTTAATATTAGAGAATCATGGTTTGGGTTGGAAGGCACTGTAAAGATTATCTAGTTCTAACACCCCTGCCATGCCTGTGGATACGTTTCACTAGACTGAGTTCCTCAAAGCCTCCTCCAAACTGGCCTTGAACCCTTC